>PISX010007833.1:0-86174 GCA_004024625.1 Mellivora capensis
AAAAAAAAAAAACTGGATTTGTTGAGTTCATTCCATACACTCAAATGTATGCTAAGTGAGAGGTGTGATAAGGAAAGTAACAGAAAAGAAAAACAAAGATGCTTTATCTCTGGACTTAAAACATAATGATAGAAAAAATTACATTAGAACTCTTATTTAAGCATGTTCTTTGGTAACAGAAGGAAAAAGCAACATAATTTATATCAGAGACAGTTAATGTTATATTCATCAGAAAGTTATATCTGTGTGTGGTAAAGGCATATTTTGAGATAAAATGCATTTAGTGGTTAGGTGTATAAGCCATTTGTGGGAGACATTCTGCACTACTTACACATGGATAAGAGTCATGTTAAATTCATTAAAAGGCCTTGGGGAACACCAACTTTATAGCATAAAAGAATGAGTTGACCCACAAGAGGTGGGTCATTGACTATTGAACTACCAGAGTGAGAATTTTTCTGAAATGTTTTTGTTGTTATTTTTTAACTTGATATATTCCCCATATAAAATATAAAGGCCATTTTGGAAAATTATCCTATTTTTTAAAAGATTTCAGTTACTTATTTGAGAGACAGAGTGAGAGAGAGAATGAGAGGGGAGGTCAGAGGGAGAAGCAGACTCCCCATGGAACTGGGAGCCTGATGCAGGTCTCGATCCCAGGACTCCCAGGATCATGACCTGAGCCAAAGGCAGTTAGTCGCTCAACCAACTGAGCCACCCAGGTGCCCCTGGAGAATTATTCTAAACAAAACTTATTTTTCTAATATGGATTTGGCCAAATGCTTAATGCATAACAGGTACAAAAAAATAAATTTCTTAAAAATCATGACAATTTTCTATTTCTTAAGTTTTTAATATCTGATTTCACTAAATATCTTAAGACTTCTAGAACTTCAATATTTGAAAACATTACTATTATGAGAAAATAATGTTCATATTAGTTCACAACAATTATTGCACTTATCCCAATCTGAAACACCCTTCAAAGTTCTACTCATTTTAATCAATTTCATAAATTTAACAAACAAGTACCCCTTGGAGACACTAGATGGCAGCCCTATGATACTAAATAATACCATATCCAAGGCACGTTATCTGCACAAAGGAAAAGATGATATATTACCAATTTTACCCAATTTCCCTTTTTGTATTCAGATAAAAGAAAATAGTTTGTGAACAATTCAAATAACACAATATGAGATGTATGACTTAAACTTCAAAGAAACCAGACAGGTGCTAAAAACTCGATGCTGTGTAAATGGAACCAAATGTGTTTCTGTTAGAAATGTTAGATTTTCCTCAGAAGGGAAAGATTCTCCTTTCACAGCTTATTATCAGTGTAAAGAACAAAATAAATTCATAGTCACAGATAACAGTCATGTTTGGTAAAAAAACTTCCTAAGGAAAAAGAAAATTATGAAAAATCATCAAGTAGAATAAGCCTTAGGCACAACTATTACCTAATAGTAATTAAATGAGCCAACATATTCAGCATCATTATAATTGAAACTACTTACAGCAATACATAAAGTACATATGTACAATATCTTAACTGAAAACTTTAAAATTATAACCATTTGATACAATTAGGTAAATTTGTGAATCAATACCTTGGTATTTTACAGAGTATTAAAAAAAACTTGGATAAATCATATTTTCATGGATTAAAAAGAGAAAGGTTTCATATAAATAAAAAATATCTTCTAGAGTTTCAATGATATGAATAGAACTATCCAAGTTTTCAGTTTTGTAGGTCTAAGAAGACATGATATTTAATAAATGTATTAGCTTAGCCATAAGTTTAACTGGCATCTATTTCAATATTCTGAATATAAATAACCAACTTGATTTTTATGCCATATATTACATTTCATTTGTTATAGCACTGAATTCTGAAGGTGACTGATGTCATGTTAATTTTAGATGGTCAAGTGTGGTTATAGTTAAAAAAAAATAGAGCATCTGCAGAGTGTTTTGACAGGTGAATGTCACTTATTATTGTCATGCTCAACAGAGGCTCTCTGTACAGACACAGTAACAGTGGGAACAGTTCTTCATTGGAAATCTGTCACACCAAGCCCCCAGCTTGAAATCTGCTTTTCGATATCTCATGGTCTTTATTACTTGTAAAATCAGAGACCTACATGTAATTTGTTGAGCCTGCCAAACTTTTCCATTCTTTCTGCCTGGAAATGTTTTGCCTAAATTCTCCATCTCCTTTCCTGCTTCACCTCCCATGTGCCTGGCTATTGCCTACTTCCTCTCTGATGCCTCCTTTGACTAAACCTGTGTTAGTGTAGTGATTCCTAGTACCACCAAAGCCCCTGTGCCTATTTCTACCATATTGCTCACCCTACTGTATTAACCTATTGCTTATACGTTTGACAGTATGCCTCACTAGAATGTAGGTCTCTTGATGTGTCTTATATATTCTTTTTTTCCCAATATCTTGTACAGTATCTGGAGTATAGGAAATGCTCAATAAACATTTGTCAAATCCATGAAGAGCACAGTGAATTAATCTGTGAATATATCTAAAAATTCTTTTAGGTGTTTAAATTTAATAAAGATATGAAATGCAATAAAAACTCAGGATAAGATTCTTTTTTTTTTTTTTTTTCAGGATAAGATTCTGATTCTTCAATAAAGCTTCAGTAAAAAAAACTAAGAGAAAGAAAAAATATTAAGCATTTATATGAATAACAGAACTCCTTGATTTTTTGTTCTTATATTTAATAATTTTAATTCATGAACACAAGGACTCTATTTTCTTTCAGTATTTGTCCCTAATAGTTTCAGCCCCCAAAGACTGTGTCTACACTAAACAGCAGAAAGAAAATAAGCATCATTTGACTCTTGCCAATATATAAAAACAAATCCACTATAAATAATTCTAAGTTAAAATGCATCATTACAATAGTTTTCTACATAATTCCTTTTTTACAGAACAAACTCTACCTGAAGTTTCAGTTAAGCATATTGAATTGCCTTCATGTTTTATGAAACCTACCATTCTCAGCAGTTTTGCTCATGGGCTAGATACTTATTACTTGATTTGAGTTTTTAGTTACCACGTTAGAAATACAGATTTTAGTTGTTTGGTAAGACAAACATCACAGTTTTTCATGCTTTTTATCTTCTTAGGTTTTACTCAAGCATTTCTCCTATTTGTGTTGTAAATGTCTACACAACTAAATAATGTGAAATATATTTGCTCATGGACAGCACATGGCTAACGATGGAATTAACTGCTTCATTTCATAACTGAGTTGTATAATTTTGTTAGAAAGTCATTCAAATATCAGATGCACTGTTTTGTAGAATCACTATAACATGCATCCTTGCATATAAAACAAAATACACGTGCAAGGATGAGGATGGATAAGAATGAGATATATATTCCAACATCCACTTCTCAGTTCACAGTCATACTCTGCTTAGGGTGCTAAAAGCAACCAGGCAGAATATATCCTTGAATTAGTTATACAGTTGTAGTTGGATTTGTTTTTCTTCTAGCCTTATCATAATTCTTTGTTTTGAGGAATCCATAAGCAAAATATCCAAAGGGGCTCACAGAACTAGTAGATAAAGCTAGAAGCCATGAGCATGTGGATAACTGGCATTGTGCCAAATGTGAGAGAGCAAGGAAGTTGGATAAGAAATTATAGACATTCTTTAGGGACAGGAACATGGCAAGGGAATGACTTTAAATCTAAATTTCTGTACAGTTGGGGTGAATTCAAGAAATAAGGAGATATACTTCATTTGTTACATTTACAGAGGTTGCATTTATAAAGACATACATTTTATCTTCACTTAAGATTTTTCATTTATTTTTCTAATATTATTAAGTCATATTTTGTGCCAGAACTACTCATTCATAACTCTGTCCTGGATATAATTAATTTAAAAGGAACATTTGTTTTAAAGAATTAATGCCATTAATAGCTTGAAATAATCACTTAAATTTCCTCTGCATATATTCCAACTCCCTTTCATTCTCAACACTAACCTTCAATGTACAGAATATGTAACGAGGAGATATATTCATTGAGGTCTCATTATTATGAATAAAAGTACAGGAAGAAAATTTCTGCGGCTATAAACTTTTGTAATTTTATTTGCTAAAAATGGTAAGATAGGACCAAATAGAATGTAGAAAGAAAATTTCAGGGCCTACGATATTTTATTCACAGTTACTTGTTGAAATAAAATTTAGTAAGTCTTTAACTTGAGAAGTCATCCTAAAAATATCCTAATAACAAAGCTAACAATTTGAAAGCAAAGAAAAAGTATGTGACAGATTAGAGTGGTTTTCCCCCCAAATGCTAGTAACAGGCATGTTAGCATGTCATAGTCTTGTCAGGTATGGTAAATATTAAATTACACCTGGAACTACAAATCTGAGTCAGAATAAAATATTTTTTTTAAAAAGGCAATAGAATTGAGAGGGCAAGGTACAAGGAAAATCCTGCAGTTACTAAAGGTGTTATAAACGTTATTAAGAATATTGCAACAGTATATCCAACAGAGCTGATGAAAAAGAGTCAGCCAGTATTTTCCTTGCTGGCCAAAATGACATATGACATAAAGAAAATATTTCCTAGGGTGCCTGGGTGGCTCATTCAGTTAAGTGTCCAACTCTTGATTTCAGTTCTGGTGGAGATGGAGCCCTGTGTTGGGCCCCCCACTGGGCATGGCATCTGCTTGAGAGTCTCTCTCTCCCTCTGCTCACCATCCCCTCTCCCTCTCTTAAATATATATATTTGTATTTCCTGAATTTTTATTTGGCTGGTCACCAAACCCAGTAATTAGATAGCAATATAAGTACTATCTTTGGATGAAATAAAAGGTATAGGCAAGTAATACATCAATTTATTTTACTAAGTAAGTGGTCATTTCAACAAAGTGTTTTTAAAACCAGGCTGTAATGTCTTACATTCTTCAGACACTTACTGAAGACCATTTTCAATATAAAATTGTCATCACAGTAGGGGAAAATGTGGCTAAATGTGTAGAAATATTTGCACCTGTGATATGAATTTATATGCCACCAAGATAAATTATGTTAATATCAAGTGGTATTTGGAGAGCAACCCTAATTAATGTATGATTTCATTTCAACTGATTTGTGAACATTCAGAACAGCTAAACAAAGAGGTTGTTTCACTCCTTTAATTCTGTTTCACATGGAATCACTGCAAGATACTAACATTTCATTTCTAAATTAGATGATAAATTCAATTAAAACATGTTCGCATGTTCGTTAACTTGTCTTTTACCTAAGAAATAATCACTCTTAATTCAGGTTTTGGTAAGCTTTTTAGCTCACGTGATCTTCAGCCAAGTAAATTTAAGGTAACTGAAATGAAAACTGTACCTGAAGTTAAGAAATTGTAAGACATCCTTTGATTTTCCAGCACCTCCTTTTTTTCCCTTGGGGGCCTTGTTAGCTTTATGAGTATTGTTACAAATTCGAGTTTCTTATCATGAAAGCGCAACCTGAGGTGACCAGGCACTCAAGAGTTAAGTGTGACCCACAATTAACAAAGAAATAAGGATTGTGGCCTCAAGATGGTCAACATTTTGCTGGAGTCTTGTCCTAACCCATCAGCCAAGAACATGTGTGGCCTTAAAATACCACATTAACGCATTCTTTCCCTGTTAGGGTAAGCTACACCGGGCTTGCCAAATTCCAACTCAGGTAGCTCCATTTTTCCAGCCCAAACTCCTGCTGTTTTTTCGACTGGGTGAATTATTCCTACTTCCTCTCTCTCAGAGTTGCTGGCTCAGGTAGAGGTTATCAGCTTTCCATGGCACCTCGTATCTACAGTGAGCGAATAATCTTTCAAAGGTACTTTGGGATGAAAGCTAGTGGATAAAGGTGAAGAATTCTATTTTTATTTCTTCTTTTTGGAGGGATTATTCCTATAATGTTTGTGTTTAGTTTGGAGGGCTCTTATGATTTGATTTCTCTCCTGAATATACGAAACAGCCACCCAGATGGCAAGCACTTCCCATGTCAGCACAGTGTAATTTGATTTGGAAGTTCAATGAAACTCACTGGGAAATGTCCCTCCAGTAATATTTCCCCTCTTAAAAAATTCAGTTTTAAGTTCCCGGTTTCATGCATAAATAAGCTCCAGGGAGGCTTAGTGGTGAGTGGCAGGATGACTAAAGGAATTGTTTAAACCATTTAAATGAAATGTTAAAATTAAATGGTTTGCTAATCTTTTTAGGATTTCACCACAGAAGTAATGTTTACTCTGTAATTTTCCACTTTCAGTATCACTTATAATATTCTTATGGATAATATCCCAAAATTTGCTTGTTTAAGAATATTGAATCTAGTCAATGAATAGTTATAGGAGGCCTGTTCCGTGTAAGATGTAAGGTTAAAAAAAAAAGATAAGAAAATCTCTTCCAAATATTTCAAATTTTAAATTTATGAAATTACCCAAAAAAAGCACTGAAAGCATTAGAAAAAATTATTTATCAAATGCATGTATTTTAATGCATCCAGTGCCATTTCTAACATGGATCTAGCTGGCATTCATTCAGTGT
The DNA here is from genome assembly GCA_004024625.1 of Mellivora capensis. Taxonomy (NCBI): domain Eukaryota; kingdom Metazoa; phylum Chordata; class Mammalia; order Carnivora; family Mustelidae; genus Mellivora; species Mellivora capensis. The sequence goes on from PISX010007833.1 coordinate 6,565, forward strand.
TCCTCCCAAGACTTTGATTCCTACTGAAGTTTAAACTTAGGCGATCTTATTTGCATATTTAAGGTCTCCCTTCCTCATATTCTGTTTACACACACACACACACACACACACACACAGGTTAGCAGAGGAATGCTAGCTATCTTAAATATACTATTTTTCTTTAAAACATTATACTCTTTAAGAATATTACATCTTTTAGAGCAAGCTCTGGAAGAACTTACTATGTGAAATCTCATTTTAGAGCCTTTTCAAACTATGGGGCTGAAGCAAATCCATCTTTCCCTAATAATTAGTGCTAACGGAAGATCTTTGCTCTATAGATATACAGTGGACCCCTAAACACCACGGAAGTTGGGAGTTCTGACCATGCAGCTGAAAATTTGCATATAACTTGTGACTGCCCAAACACTTAACTATTAAGTGAGCAGAAGCCTTAGGGATAACAAAACAAGTGATTAAAGCATAGTTTGTATGTTTTATGTATTACCTACTGTATTCTTCAAGTAAACTACAGAAAAGAAAATGCTAAGAAAACCATAAGGAAGAGAAGATACATTTACAGTACTGCACTGTATTCATAAAAAAGAACTGCATATGCCTGGACCCATGAAATTCAAACCTGTGTTGTTCAAGGGCCAACTCTATATAAAAAGAAACTTTGCTGACATGGACGTAAGTACCATGACTGGGATGAGGAAGTACAGAGTGGGACACAAGGCCCATCAAAATGAACTGTCTGGGTAAGTTCAGGGACTATACAGTTTCTAGAATACACAGGAATATCTGCATCAACTCAAAACCTTGTATTCTGATTACTCATCAGTGGGGAGTCTTAAGTGTTAACCTTTTATTTAGGATGGGAAGTCCCCACATGTTATTTTACACTTCCCCATTTTCTGCCAACAGGGTGACCTAATATTAGCCTATAATTCTAAGTGTTGCAAGTGTAAAAATAGAAATCCGTACATCTGTACCATACTTATATCAGAACCTCACAACCCTGAGAGAAAAGAATGACTCCTCATAGTTCTTAGTTCGGTATCGGGAAGAGCTCACTTCAGCTATGTACTTGGGAGCTCATCTGTCTGTACCATCACAGTGCTGGAGTACTTTGCCAAGAGTGCCAGTTTTAAACCCCGAGAATATAAACAGAAAGAAAAATAATTTTATTGTGTCTTAAGTGAGGTACTCAGGTGAGGTACCTCATCTAATTAAATGGAATCAAATGGAAATCTAGATCAGATATGCCAACTTATTTTATTATTTCAATGTGGACGTTTAGTGGAAGTTTGAATGGCTCAATCTCTATTGTTAACATTCTAGATGAATAAGAGTTTAGATAAATAACTTTAAAGTTCTCAACTGAGATGACCTTCTGATGAATTCTACTGATACAGAGAAAGGCACCAAGAAGAGAATATTAAAAGTTTCCCTAAAATCACAGAGTAATTAAAACAAAAAGAACTAACAGATGTTACAATAGTTGAGTTTCTCCAGCCAGGTTTTTATAAAGTATTTCTCTAACTGCCTTTTTTTGAATAGTTAACGGCCATAATACAGGATGTTTTCTATCAGATACTAAATAACAACTTGTGTTTCCAGAATGAGACACACATACTCCAGAGTAGCTGCATTTATCTTAGAGTCAAAATCGGTTCAGTTTATCATGACTTTAAATCTAATATCATTGCTCCCAGCACCCATAAATAAATACGACTCTAACACATGTATAAAGAAACACCAGAAGAACGTAAGTGAAGTTCCAAAATCAATATGGCGACCAAATGATGTCTATGGCAACAATAATTACCAACTAAGGTGGAGATGAAGGAGGAGCTGGGATCGAAAGGACATCTGCCCCTTCCTCTTTCAGACCTGTGCGGTTCCAGATGAAACAGGGGATCCTTGAAAAAAAAACAACAACAAACAAACCAGAAAAACCATTATGTATTTGCCAACTTTAGTAAGAATCTAATTGCTCAGGTAAGACATATAAAAACCTGACCTTTTGCAAAACAGTTATTGTAAACAGGGTACCATGAGTACCAAGTTCCTTAGGACCAAACTGGGTTTTGTAAATAAATATATGGGTTTCCTCACTCCTCTCAGAAAGTATACAGGTGATGAAATGAAAGATGTTAACAGTTTTTATAATGAGCGGACAGTATTAGTTATTCTGAGGGGTGTCCAGTAAATATGCCAAAGGAATGAAAACGTGCTTAAAAAAAAAAAGGTTACTAAAAGGGAGGTTTAATGATAAATATAGAAATTGATTGCTATCCCATAAAGGACACTAGTGAATTTTTTTGAAGGGTCTGCTAAAGAAGCTGATAAAATTTTCTATCAATTTAGATTATTTATTTCCAATCATGTTTATTCTTCATCACATATTCTTGGTATAGACATTTAACTTTAATAATTTAGAAAATGATGGCTGCATAATTACTGGAATTAGTTACTGGAATATAGATGTATAAATAAATGTCACATTATGAGCAATGTTTCAGACTCGTGACACATAATTAAGAGCTTGAAAATACTTCTGTGAAAAACTACTACTTTACTGGTTCTTACTGCAAGTGCCTAACCACAGAAATTTTCTCTATTCTCAGATTTCAAAATTCTCATTAATATATTTTCATAAATTATTATTCATTAAGTGTGCTATAAATGGTTTGGGTAAAAGAAAGTTTGGAAAAGTGACAATAAGAATCAATATTGAAAATTTTGTAGGAAAAGAAAAAAATACTCTGGAAGAGAATATTGCTGATACTGCCCCCTGGTGTCTATCAATGGCCCTGCCCATCATCGAACCATGAACCTCAAAACAATCCTGAAGTCCTGAGTAACTTCTGATTTGCAGCCACTTTTCTCAAACTTGAATTTGACTTTCTTAGCCACCCTCCTTACTTCCCATTATCTGTTCTGCCCTAATCTTGCCATTCTTGACACACTTTTCTTTCTCTCTCTGATATTCCAAAATCACTATTCTGATCCTGCTATTCCAAAACCTCTCCAGTAATGCAGGGTTCACCTGACCCCTACAACCTTTCAGTCTTATCCCTGGAATTGAACCACAGCCCAGGGGACAAATGGAGGCTCCTGACTCAGAGGTGGCTAAAAGCCAAAAAACTTTTTTTAAACCCCCCAATTTTTTTCCTGTTCATACGCTCTACACACATCAGTAGAGAGCAAGAATACCCATAAATAATTGGAGATTTTTGTGTTCGCTACTCAGATGACAAATTTGCAATGACATGAGAAAAAATTTGTTTAAATGAGAGAGAATTATTGGTATGCCCAGCTAACACTTGTGCTGAACGGTCTGCATCTCAATTTGGAACACTGACCCGCAGTGTTATGTGAAGGAGAAAGGGACCAAGAGCGTGAATGTAATACTTGTGTGACCCTTTAGTCACTGCCACTTTAGAAGTTACTTGAAACAAAGTAGGTAGGACATACATTTTATATTTGTTCTACTCCAGTCAAATGTTCAAATATTTGGTCAGAGAAAGCTGTTAAAGAGATATACTGAACAGCTCTCTTAAATCAAGACTTTCTACAACTTCAGAATTCAGACACTCAACTGTTTATCACCAATGACAGGTGAAGGTGATTTACCTAATGGATAAAACTACACACCTTCAACACTAAAATTGAAACCGCAAGTGAAAAACAAGTGTGCTGCATATCGATTTGAGTCAGTGCAATATATTAAGTTTAAACTGCCAAGTAGGGGCACCTGGGTGGCTCAGTGGGTTGGGCCTCTGCCTTCAGCTCAGGTCATGGTCTTGGGGTCCTAGGAACAAGCCCCTCATTGGACTCTCTGCTCGGCGGGGAGCCTGCTTCCTCCTCTCTCTCTGCCTGCCTCTCTGCCTACTTGTGATCTCTGTCTGTCAAATAAATAAATAAAAACTTAAAAAAAAAAAACTGTCAAGTAGAAGAAACAGAAAATGCAAACTAAGAATTCTAAGATTAAGAGAATCTCAGACTTCAAAGGACTGTAGTTAGGTGAAGGGAATGAAGTCACAATTTCTTGGAAAAGTCACAGATTTTCAAAAGTCTAAGTCACCACTTAGGCTCCTGAGGCTGTTGCTGATTGGCGAATTTCAGCACAGGTCTGAGATTTCCATTATCTGACATATCAGTGTCTTTGACTTTCAAGAGAAGTTGATTGAATCAATGGAATCCTATATTTGAAAAGATGCCTAGAACCCTAACATTTTGGAAAACAAGGGGAACCCAGAATCAGGCGGAATTTTTAGTTATGTATGAGGCCTGATTCTGTGCAGTATGTAAATCTAGCTGAGTCTGTAAAAGGATCCTCTTTTACAAAACCTCACATTTAAACCTGAGAATAAATGAGTGTTAGATACTCCAATATTTTCACAGACCTGTGCCTCCTGTCCAAACTCATGTCCCTTGACTGAACCCTTCCACTTTAACACAGAAGACTTCAAGTATCTATCTCATTTACTTAATGGCTATAGCCGCCTCGACATATAGTCATTTTAAAATAATAAAATAGTTATCTTGCCTGCTTTTTAATATCACTATTAAAAATCCATATTTTTGAATAAAGGACAGAGGCAGTATTTTAGTTTAAAAAATGCATGTTTTTTTTTTTCTTAAAGATTTTATTTATGTATTTGACAGAGAGAGAGAGAGAGAGATCAAGAGATAGCACAAGCAGGGGCAGAGACAGGCAGAGGGAGAGGGAGAAGCAGGCTCTCTGCTGAGCAGGGAGCCCAAAGCTGGGCTTGATCCCAGGACCCTGGGATCATGACCTGAGGCGAAGGCAGACTCAACCGACCGAGCCACCCAGGTACTACAGTTCTTCAGTTTCTAATTGTGTAAAAAGAAAAAAAAAAAAAAAAAGATAAACCACTGGAACACCCTTGCTTTAGAGAAGCAACATTATCTTTATGCACAAAGAGAAGAAAGATCCTAAACTTTAGAGGATATAGTCATTTCATCCATATATAGCACTTGGTTAATAATATTCCAGGATTCAAGTAATAAAAAAAAAAAGACAATGACAAATTGGACTGGAGAGTGTGGTACTTCTTAAATCTGAAAACTACTGGAATGTGCATTCTGAAGGCTACTATATTTATAACAAAATAATGACGAGGTGCTTTGAACCCTTGAAAGTTCTGAAACTGCTCTCGCAGTCTGCATGCCAGCCGTTATGAACTACTTGCAGCTTCCTGAAGATCTCTTACTTGGGCTCAGCAGTGTTCAGGATAATAATGTCCATATAATATTAAAAATTCCGCAGAGACCCTAGAACCCCCAGGAATCCTGATCTGACCTCTTTGTCTGCCCTAGAATCTCCTCCTAGGAGAGACCCCAGAATCTTTTCTAGAGAGACCCTACCACCAAACATCAGATGTATCCCTTTTTGATTCAAAAATTTTTAATTAATTTTAAAAAATTTTTATAGACATATAATGTAGTTTTTAAATATTTTTAAATTTTGACATATAATGTATTTTTATCCCCAGGGGTACTAGTCTGTGAATCGCCAGGTTTACACATTTCACAGCACTCACCATAGCACAAACCCTCCCCAATGTCCATAACCCCTTTTTTATATCGTTTACTCTTCTGCATTATAATTGCCTGTTTGACCCTTCTTCCTACTAGTTTGTAGGATGTTCTTGAGGAAACTGCCCATGTGATGTTAATCTTTGATCCCCTCTATCAAATAAAGTACCTGGCACATGATATATGCACAACTGTTGATGTCACTCGAAAAAAATACTACTTCTAGAAACAAACTTTTTTTTTCCTTTTGCCTTTGCTTATTTTCTTCTGTATCTAAAAGAACTCACAGACTGCTGTAGACAGGTGTGCTGATGTGAAAGTGACGATATATACAAACTGTGCGTGCCTTCTGAGAGCTGCTCATAAAGCAACATCGTGGTCCTATTGTTTTTCTACATTTTGATCACCACTGACTTTAGTAAAACTATTACACTGTTAAAAGAACAAAAGGAAGAAGCGATATGTTCTTTATTTCTCAAGCTATTTCATGAAGATAATATATTTTTACACATATTTTACAATTTATAAGGGATTCTAAACAGGATGAATACATTAAGGTTTAGGATAAATATAATTAAATACTCCCTGGCATTTATTAAAATTAAAATCAAATACTGAAGAATGATAGTGGTGTTTGTTTTATCCCCAATGACCTTATTAATGATAATATGCATCTTGAAGTAATATGGAGGTGTGACATGGAGGTATTTCTCCACATGACTGATTTTAACAAGATAGTCTTCTGATATTGTGGTGTATGGTCATGAAACTTCAATACCGAGCTAAGAGGAACGACTGAGTTCTTAATTCTTATCAAACAACTAACTTGACAGCAGTTTTTAATAATTTACCTCATCTTTCATTTCATGATTCTAGAATGAAGGCTTTCTTTACCCTGTTAAGCTACATATGAAAGACACATTGGTTTGATTCATCTTAATTCCCCAGGACTCAATATATTATTTTTGCAACTTCATACAGCAGAGATGTGGAAATTGCCGAGAAGAGGTACAAAGAGAAAAATTTATCCTAGACTGGATAATACTGATAACAGAAAACAGGCCAATTCCAAACGTCTATTGCTTTGTTCTGCACAGATCAAGTTCTGCACAGATCAAGCTGACTCCAAAATTAACTATAAATTCAAGAATGAAGTTTCTCACATTTGAGAGTTCATCGTGATGTTAAATGCAGTGTTTAATTTAGTGCACAATCCAATAAAATACTAAAAGGCGAGTAATGTAATTTTCTTCCCTGAAGTGGAATTCAGCCACTAAACCAACCAGAAAACTGGGGCACGATGACATTGTCAATGACCCCAAAACAATTGCGCTTCTGGTTCAAGTAATATGTAATGCTGGTGTTTAACCTTATTGAGAATATTGGTCAGCACTTACACTGGCTTTCCATTATCTGTGTTTTAACAGCTGGCATTTCTGCCTGAGTAATGTGGCTTAAATTTACAAGACATCACTAGCATTAGTAGTGTGGCCTACACTTTTTGTTTCAGTGTGGTAAGAAGTTTTTCAATAGGTTCTCCTGTGCTTGAGAGAAAGCAGGACGTGCACAGTTTGCAAAGGTGGGCAGATACATGGGCTCTTCTTCAGAAAAAAAAAAGTTGAAAGACTAAATGGTAAGTCTTTCCAGGAGAATCTTCTCCTTCAGGCGTTGAGGAGAGCGCTTGGAACCCAGTAAGACTGCTGTAAGCTATTTGCAAGAGGTATGAGTTACTGCGTATCAGGTGTTAAATGGGATACCAATTAAATAAAATGAGAGTTTCCCATAAATGAGTCAGTGTGGTGAACTATTTTTGCCCTTAGTGTCAATGGTAAATTCTGAAAGATCTCAGAAAAAATCTAGGCCATTACAAATACTATAGGACAAAACAAATAACCCCCTATTTTATTTTATCACTTCTAATGGTTAGAGAAAAAGTCATAGAATACACAAGGCATATAAACATGTACTCGTCAACAATGAACAATAAAGATACAATTTTGATAAGTAAATGTCTAGGATAAATTATCGCATCATGCACTTCAGTTCTTTACATAACAGCTATCTAATAACCTGTATCAAATTAATTTTGAAAGTGACTCACTACACAATTTTTTTCCTTTCTTCTGCCAATCAATAAAACTGTGTTAAATAATATTTGGAACATTTCCCAAAGACTGAATAAACTAGCAGAAAAAAATACAAAATGGGAGTGAAATTTTAAGTTAACATCTTGACACTAATAGTTTTGCATTTGAATTTTTTTGACATTTTTAATCTCTAAAACACAATGCCATAGTTGCATAATTCTTTAAAATGTAGGAACTACTCTTGCATATATTGTTTCACCTTCAAAATAAGAGCTAAAATAGAGTCAATAATACTGTTCACAAGTATTATTTTCCTTTTATAGGTGAGAAATTAGAGCCAGGGTGAGGCTTAGCAAGTCTCAAAGAGTGTCTTCTAACTTCACTCCATGTTCATTTTACATACAGTATTATCCATCCTACTTACCATTGTAGACGGAGTGTGGGATATGTTTGTGCTGCTGCTCATGGCTGAGTGTCTTGTATGAGGTAATTAAGGTATAGTCAGGGTTTGAAAATATGTATTACAATTTTTTTTAAAGAAGAAAATATTTATCATTATTTAGTTATCTATTTATTAAATTATATGTTCAAATGTTTTATTTCCTGTAACATTATTTGAACAGCTTGCAGATGCTACCAAACATTTTTTAAAGGCATATATGATACATCTACAGTAAAATTCTAACTCAATCGTCTTGTGCTGACTTGTAAATAAATACTTGCTTAAATCGGTATTTGTGGGTAAAATAATCTTTCCCCCACTTCCGTGTTTCCTTTAATTACTTCACGGTTCCATTCTCCTCACTCTTATCTTAGCGCCAGTAGTCTCTTAAATTCTACACTATTAGCTCTGTCTACCAGAAACGTATGCCTAGTGTACTAAAAGTACTGGAAACAAATACTCTTTAAACGTTAATTATTATGTTGTCCTGAAGCCTGCTTTTATTAGAAAACAGCATCATCCTCGCTGCCTACCTCTTCCTCACCACCCTCTCAAATATAATCATGTCACTCTCTCTCTGGTGCTTCCTCACTGTTATAATGTCTCACCTTTAGAACGGCAGCTCTGTCTTAGGCTTTCTGCCTTCTGACTCCCACCAAAACTCCAGCAGCACATGCTGGCTGACTTTCTTTAAAAGTTGTATGCCTGATAATGCCCACTGCTCTTCCATTATACTTTCCCTTTGGGAAAAGGGAACTCAATTCTTCCAATTCTCTATAGCAGAAACCCCTATGTACTGAGGAAATGATGCTGAAAAATGACTTTGCTGATATTCTGGGAGACTTTACCAAGCGAAACTTTTCCCATAGGCTATGCTACCTATCTCTTGTAACATTATTTCCATTGCATTGTGAGTACATACATACAGGTAATTCGCAAGCATTTAAGAAGCATACTAGATTCCAAGCGTTCAATCAATACTAAATTTAGGAAACATGATGCATGCTACTCCTTTGGGACCCCATAAAAATTAAGCAAAGCACCCCTTCTAATTGTAAATTTCACAAATAGAAAGCCAAAATCAACAGGTGACTACAACTAATATACTAGTTAATTTTGTTTCATGAAACAATATATTAACTGCACTTCAATGGCAGAAATAAAGTCTTTATGTTATTTAATAAACTACCAGGAAAAAGAAGGAGGAGAATGAAAACAGGAATAGGAATAATAACTGAAGTAAGAGTCAAAATGTTTTTACAAAGAGAGCTAATAACAAGTGGAGATAAGAAAATCCTCTGATTTGATCTATGGCTCAAGTCCCGTAACCTCTTTCAACCTCAATTTCAACACTTGTGAAAAAGAAGAAATAGTATTTCTGTGTTTCTCCCTCCTATGACTGCTGTGAGAATAAGAAGGAATATTTAAAAAATTTTAAGAATTAGAAAATTTGAATATGACCTAACTATATAGGAAGCTAAAACCGACCTCTTACAAATCCAAGGGTTGGCAACCAGCTCTTTTATATCAAACACAATGGTGCATAATACTGATTTCATTCTGTATTATTTTGTTTTCGTTTTGTTGTTTTGCAGTTAACTTTAAAACCTTATCTTATACGATGAGAAGCCGTAAGTGTAAGAATGCACGTTAATATGGATAGTATTTCAAAGACCCATGGATAAATGATGGATTATTCAATAAATGGTGTTTGGACAACTGGAGTGCCATATGGGAAAAAAAAAAAGTTTGATTACTACCTCATGTCCCATAGCCCTGTAGCCAAATTCCAGATTGATCAGCAATTTAAACATAAGAAATAGGATTATACAAGGAATAGAAAAAGACATAAAAATTTTGTATGAAATCTTGAATGTGAAAAAGGCCTTTTAAAACAAGACACAGAATCTAGGAGACATCAAAGAAAGACCAATAAATAATAGAGCTTAATGATTTTGAGGGAAAAAAATCTTACATGGGGAAAAACCATAAACATTTTTTCGGCCAAAAAGAGGTTTTCTTCTTTCCTTATTATAGAATGAACTCCCAGGAACCAATAAAGATCACAAAACAAATTTTGAAAAATAGTCCAGGCCCAGAGAAGTACAAAATAGTCTTGGAATATTCTTTTTATTCTAAAAAGCAAAGAAGCTATGAGAACTATTAGAGTTATATCACAAAGATTTAGAAGAGGTACATCAGCTTGAAGAGGTACCTGCAGGACAAAGACGATGCAATCCATTTTTTAAATAAGAAGAACTGCAATGGACTGAAATAACCCTAAGAAAATAGAGAGATGGCTGCCGAAGTATTTGCTGGGCATACCCTATAAGGCCACCTGAGAAAATGTCATATTATAATTAAATATCTAGTTCTGAAATTAAGAAATTTGGTATTTTAATTATGTGATATATTCATGTGATATAATTATGACTATATATTCAAATATAGTCAGCAGAGCCTGTCTTCTAATAATTATAGCATTGGTTGTAATTTGATTCATTTACCTTATGATGATCTGTATTTGATTCTGGAAAAGTCAAATTTAATTAGAAAATTTATCACAATATGTCTGGTCAATCCCTGCCTGGGATACCCAGTTAATCTGGTGCTAAATTTACAATGGATATTGCAACTGAAATGCACTACTGTGTAGTAAGTTACTAAGTAGCTTACTTGGAATCTCTTTACATCAATAAATTATACAATACTCAAAGCAGGTCTACAGGTAAAAATGCTGAAAAAAAAATAGTTTTGCTGTAATGGGCACCATGGTCTATATTTCATAATTTTAGATGCTTAATAAGATGCTAAGAATGCTAGTGAATGTACCTATAAATGGCTATTTTTGAGCAATTATGAACATTTATCCTATATAGAGATTTTAGGGCAAATCTCATAGGAAAAAATAGTGGTAGTAAGTAATTGTTCAGTATAAGGAGGGTTTAATTTCTGAGATTCTCTCTACACTGTATAATAAAATAATTGGTACAGCATAAACAAGCAATTAAACTGTGTCTGTTTCTTAGATAAAATACATGGTACCTATATTTTAATTCATAAACATGTATATATAATCATCCACATATATGACAATAAAAGTATTTATATATCAATATGTGAAATATTATGAAATATGAACATTAACTACTCTGTTAATGATAACATCAAAACTGTAAAATAGGAGGATGCTAAAAATAATCGTGAATAAAATTTCATGCATATTTTTAAAAAATTTAACCAAAAGAGGCAGGTAATTATTTAGACATTAATATGGGAAGAAAAGATCGATCTTGACTCAAGTTAACTTTAAGATCTGGACTTCTCTTCTGGACTGTTTTTCCTGTCCACCTTCTCTGGGGCTGACTACTCTCACTGTTATTCTGACCACCCACAATGAAGCAAGAATCAAAATTCTTTTTTGAGGACAAAGATGCTTTTTATAAAACTATGAATATCTACTTTTCATGGAGAGGAAGTCATAGCCCCTTTTTAGTCTACAGACAGCCTTTGGAGCAATTCTTCATTTCTGAAACCCTGTTTCCTTTCACTTGGACACATTTGAAAACTCTTCAATCTTCTGAGTGTTCCCACTGCTGACTGAGTCAAACATGATCACAAAGGATCATAGTTCTGTGTGGAGAAGAAAGAAAGGAATTGCTGGTAAAGGAAAAATCAATTCACCATCTGCACAGTAAGAACGGGACAGCTGCAGGGGAAGGGACGCTTTCTCTAACAGCTGATTTGTCACTCAGTCCTGGTTGGACCCAGACAGCTCTTGGAGTTAACAGTGTCAACAGAGGGAATTCTGGAAAATAGGGCTAATGAGTAGTCTTTCATGGTTATCGGAGTCTAGGTCAAGGGATTCCTGGCTTCTTTTCTTAGGGACATAGGAAATATGCATATGGGGGATTGTATCTTCATTATGGTATTCTCATAAAGTTAGAGGAGAATATTCCAAAATTATTTTCAAAGCTAATAATCATTAAACCCTTTCTGGATTTATGATGTCCAGGCTATAGCCTAATTTGCTATATACTTGAAATGGGAAAACCTGCTCCATGACATAGTCATTCTCCCTGCATCTCATGCATCCCTTTATCAAACCACAAAAATCAGCCCATTACCCAAACATAAAAGGGAGGTGAGCATATCCTTAGCATGTTTCTTGCTTTTAATGATTATTGTGGCAGCTCATGCCTATGGATAGAGACAGAATAGAAATACAATCAAATTAAAAGGGACAACCAGCATATTTCACTAGGATCCCATCATCTGTGATAACAGAATGGAGAATAAACATAGCGCCTAATGTACGCGCTCTATGGCGTCATCTCAGTGGGGGGTCTTCTTCCAACGTTCACTTTGTTACTCTGTGCAGCACTGTGCTAGTTGTTGCAAAGGTTCATTCCTGCAGAGCCCTTAAGATACAAAACACTTTTACCTAAATGGTGTCCTTCATTGCTTATTACAAATCTTTAAGATAGGTATTTAAATGTACAGTGATTCTTCAAAGAACATCACAAGATGCGAACAATGTCTTTCAGGCTCTTGATAGGGAAATATAATTACTATAATGAGTGCATCGGCGTGAAAAGTGCTATAATGAGGTACACACTCTGATGACAACGACAACTTGGAACTTAATTTTAGTCCTGGGGGCAGAGTGGTCTGGGCTGAAAGGAGTGGTAATACCCTGAAATGTTTTCCCCAGGGAAACAAACAAAAAACAGTTAAGATTTATATTGGGAACACTTTCGATGTCTCTGATATTGTTCCAAGAACGTTGCTTACTTGTTTACTAGTTCATTGTCGCTACTACCTTATGAGACTGGCATTTTTACCCAATTTTACAAATAAAGGTTCCGAGGCTCAGAGATATAAAGAGACGGACTCAAATTCATACAGCTAGAAACAGGAAGATGGAATTCCGAAGCCCCTCAACCACTCTTCTATAGGAAGACACTCTGAATGGAGGAACAGCCATTTCAAGACGAAGAGTTGGATAAGAAAGGAGTGAGTGGCCCTGACTGACTGTCACCAGATTCGCACAGGGGAAGATTAATGAGCGGGAGGGACAGAAGACAGAAAGTGGGATAGAGGCAGACTGCGAAGCACGCGGGCTGTCTGAGATGAGGCACTCCGATGGCCTTCACTCCATGTGCAACGGTAAATCGTGCACGTCCTGAAAAGACTTATTGTTTCGGGAAGTTAATCTGACAGCAAAGATAAAGCAAGACTGAAGAGCCAGTGAGACCCTAAGGAAACGAGGAGAAGCAGTCAGGGGTAAGAATAGTTCTGGCAGAAGGAACAGAAAGAGGAGTGAATTGGAAAGGTAGTTTAAAGACACAGCCAAAAAAAAAAAAAAAAAATCATATCGCTCTTGATTCAACTTGGGGGAGAAAGCTGGGTTGACAACACAACACTGAGGTTTTTAAGCATGGGTAAGAGAGAAAAGAGTAATATCTTAACTGTGCTAAGGAGCAGAGTAGGAAAAAATGAAAGAAAAGATTTCTAAGGAAACATGGTAAATCTCACCCTAGGACTGTGATTTACTGATTTGGATACTTTTTAAACAACAGGAGAGATACCAGAAACTTGATAGGAGACATCAAAAGGTCTGTGAGAACTAGGAATTCAGGTTTGTGAATGAACACATGAGGGCACTAACACACGAGGGCAGTTCCCACTGGAAAGTTAAAGGAATGAGATGCTCCTGGTAGTGGTGCCAGTGAGAGCTGACGACTCCCTGACCGTCCCTATTTGCCAAGCACTGTTCTAGGTGTTTTACCTGTATTAGTCCAATCTTCACAATGACCCTATATATGGAATACTACTATAAGCTCATTTTATGGAGGAGGACACTGAGGCATGGAGAGGAAGAGTGCCTTGCCCCAAGTTACACAGACAACAGGAGACTGGGATTTAAGTTACCCCCTCACCGCACCCGCCCCCACACACACACTGTTTGGGTTGAGCACTTCCAGAGAGAAAAAGAGGTATGAAAGATACAACTCAAACTCGAGGTGGTTTCGTTCTAGAAAAGGGAATGAGATTGGGCAAAGGTTGAAAAAAATGCTTTTAATTTGACTCTGCCTTTTAAACTTTTTTTTTTAAAGATTCTATTCATTTATTTGACAGAGAGAGATCGCAAGTAGGCATAGAGATAGGCAGACAGAGAGGGGGGAAGCAGGCTCCCCGCCGAGCAGAGAGCCCAATGCAGGCCTCCATCCCAGGATCCTGAGATCATGACCTGAGCCGAAGGCAGAGGCTTAACCCACTGAGCCACCCAGGCCCACTATTTTTAAACTCTTTACAGAAGAAAATGCAGTGACTTGTAAGGACTATAAATGACTAAAAAAAATATCATATTATTAATGTTGAGTCAATATATCATTATGGAGAAAAATGTAGACAATAAAGGCTGAAAATGATGATTCTTCATAACCCTAGTATCTGGAGAACCACTGTTGAATCTGCGTTAGACTTCCACCCAGTCTTTATAGCATCTTGAATATGCTATTTCATAGAGTCCATGTTATGTTGGGTTTACATGGATGTCAAATATTACATTCTATCTGCATTCCTTCAATAAATACTTTTCATTCTCTAGTTCTACAATATTTTAGGTTCAGAACATCTTCTAAAAGCCCCGAAGTTCATGGATTCTTATTTATGCATCGCTCGAGTGAAGAGGTGTCTACAGGCCTGGTATGGCTTGAAGCGAGGTGAGCCATTCTCCATTAAGTCTCTCAGGGTCCTCTGGACTCCCTGTTACTTTTGTCCTCCCACACATCTAGCTGACCCAAATGTTACACAATTTCAACAGTGATTTAGCCACCTGAGGAAAAGAGACTAGAAGGGAGTCCTGTGGCAAGTCCCAAAAGGCAAACAACATGGGTGCAAGGTTTGTTGACTTGTGTTTTCCCCCTCCTTTGTTTGCTAAAGCTGCCACCCTGCAGGTCAGTTGTTTGTATTTGTTTTGTTTTGTAGGCTTTCTGCATACAACTTTATGGTTGGGCCAGGCTCTACGTCAGGTAAGTCATGGGTTTCACCTAGCCCCCTTCCAGATGTTCCCAGCAAGGTCCTGAGAGTTTGCCAGAAAAATCCTATGAGAAGGCATTGTGCTGTCAAGCAGCACTATCCGACCCTAAGTGCCTTCCTCCAGTCTGGTTCTGTATCATAGCCAATAAAACATCCTCGGACCTTCTAGCACATGGTAGCACTCTCCTCCTCAGGAGCATACACTGAGGCAAGTTTTCTGCTTTGGTAAAATCCTTTTGGTAATTTCAATAGAAAATCAGCAAATATGTGGTTCCTAAGTGGTAAAAGGAGTAGCTTTTTTTTTTTTTTTTAACCAGTCTGGATCCAATCAAGTGACCAAAAAATGATACAGTGTGTTAAACAGGGGATGTTTAATATAAACCATGATGAAGTGATGACAAGAGAGCAAGTATGACGAAAGGAAGGCTGAGGAAGGAAAACCCTGGGAGGGGGAGATTCACACCTCACTAGAGCAAGTGTGTTTTCCCTCCACTGGATGGAGGAGTAGCTTGTGCTGTTGCCAGGTCTGAAGAGGTTTGCTGTCCCCAGGCAAGAGTAGTAACCCTTGGGCCCACAGAGAAAGTCATGTATGCACGGGACATCAGGGGAACACCTGAACAGATGCCCTGTTGGAGAAGACTCCCTCTGCAGAACCTAGCATGCTGGCAGGGTGTGAACTGGGTGGTTCCTTGGATGACCAGCCCCGTGGGGCCACTGACCCCGCATGGTGAGGAAAGGGAGCAGGGGAGGCAGCAATCTGCCCCCTCTGGGGTGCAGCCCCATGTGCTTTTGGGCTCCCCTGCTGCCTCTGCTGGAGTTGAGAGCTACGGCCAGGTGCTGCAGAAATTTGTGTCCATGGTATACCTCTCACTTAGAAAATGACAGGGTCTGGGCAATAGAGAAAAAGTACACTCTCTAGAAACCTGGTGAAGGAAGGAGCCAGACCAGAACCAAAGACCACCTCTTCCTTCTGGAATGTTCCTCAGTGCCATCTACTGACAAGGATTAGCAACTACCAGCTTAAAGAAAACTGACTGGAGACTAATTACACCGGCAGACTCCCTTCACCTTTTTCATACAATATAACCTAGTCATGGGAGTGACATCACATCACCTTTGTCATATTCTATTGGGTAGAAGCAAGTTACAGGTACCTCCCCACCCCCAACTCGAGGGGAGGGGATGATACAGGGTCTGAGTCCTCAAGCTTATCTTGGAATTTGGCTCACCACAAGCTGCATTATTCATAATCACCAAAAACTGGAAATGGCCCAAGTGCCCCTCAGTATGAGAATGGATAAGCCAACTAGGATACATTCATGCTATGGAAAATGCCTCAGCAATGAAGGGGGACAAAGTACTGATAAACACACTACGGGATACAATCTCAAATGCTTTATGCTAAGTGACAAAAGCTAATCTCAGAATCTGCCTACTGTATGATTCCATTTAAATTATGTTCTCAACATTACAAAACTATTAGAACAGATAACAGGTCAGTGGCTGCAAGAGCTGGGGAGGGGTCAGAGAGCTGACTGCAAATCACCATCAGTGGGCGTGCATGTGTTTAAAATTCATAAGATAAATTTAGAATAAGTTTATCAAACAAAAGTGAATTATACTTGATATAATATTAAATTCTAATAATACTTTAGAGAAACACACAAAAAAGGCCGTATATTTTTTTATTTCCATCAGAAAGAAGAGTTCCTCGTTCCATGTTTTTAGTGCATGATTTCAATGACTACTGTCAGGATTTTGCTGACAGTAATGGAAATGATAACCTCTTTCCTTAGAGATACTTTGACGTTCATATTAGAAATCATAATTCATAATTAAGACTTAAGAACAATGGAAATCCAAAGGAAATGTAATTAATTCTACCAGGTGGAGGTTGAGACAAACATCACAGAGGAACTGATGTGTAAACTCAGCCCTGAAAAATGAGTTAGAATTGTCTCAACAAAGAATAAAGATAAGCTGTTCAAGCAAAGGGATCAGCATGAACAAAGACATGAGCAAATGAGTGAATATCGTGTCTGAGATGTGGCACAGACTGTTGTGATCGCCTCGTTGGTCTCTTAGGATGAGGTGAGTCATAAAAGTAGTGTGGACCTACCTCCTCCCTCATCCAGAAGATTGTCCTTCCTTAGTCAACCTGAATTTTCAAAGTTTTATTATGAAAAGAACTGCGTCTTTGCAATGTCTCTAGGACATTATCTCATGGGGGTATAGCAGGTGTAGAAAATGTGGATGTAGAGTGCTGGACAGAGGTCAAGCCTGGGGATAGGATGCGGGAGTCAACAAATAGATAATAAAGTCCTGTGAATTAATCAGATTGTCCAGGAAAGCACGAAATGTAGGAAAATACATACTAAGGATAGAATTCCTACAATCACCAAAATTTAAAGGACTGGGAAGCTAGAATATTCAGTATTTTAAAACTATGAAAAATATAATGGTCCTAAAAACTACAAGAGGAAAGCTTTTACGCAAAAATTATGAATACTGTCAAATGCAGTTGAGAAGAAGCACAAGATACGGAGTTAAGGAGATGCTAATTTGACATCTAGAAAGTCATGGGTTACAGTAATATGAGCAGTTTTAGAAAAGTGACAAATGTACCCTGGATTGAAGAAACAATGGAATTTGAGGAAGTAGAGATGGTAAGTAAAGCAGCACCTTTGCCAAGTAGGATCTCAGAAAAGCCACACAATCTGGCAAGCAAGGTATTAGAAAAGACTTAAATTACAGAAGAGGAAACCAAAATTCAAATATGCGAAGTACTGATGGAGGTAGTGGGCATCGGAACTCAGATCTGAAACTGCATCTGTCTAGTTCAAAGCCTATATTATTTTCATTATATCATTTTACCTCCAGAACTGTAGTGACCTGGACAACGCCAGGGCAGTTAATTAAGGACTGAAAGTGATCGGACCACACGTACATGGGCTCATCTGAATAACAATCGTGATGACCAACATCTTCTAAATGTTTCTAATGATATTCAGCAGTTTGGAAGGTCCATTGGAGAAAGCCAAAAGTTCAAATGAACAAGGATTAATAAATCATAAAGGTAGATACACAAAGATCAAACTCGTTTGTGGTTGTATTTTGTCAATGTCACGGCAGTGAGGTCTCTGCTATATCAGAAAGGTAGTAAAATCTGAAGAGACTGAAGGATTAGAGAAAAGGGATGATGTCTATGGAAGGAAGCAGAGGATGAAAGTCAAGTTGAGAGAGTAAGAGCAGTGGAAGGCACAGATTCATGCAGATGATGCCTGTTTAGACTCAGTTACTACCACCATCATTAAACTCTTTATATGGCACTCGATGGTTAACAAAATGCCCTAAGACAGTATGTCATGAAGCGAAGCAAAGCACAGCATAATGCCAAAAACTTGACCTTGAACCATGAAATCCAAGTCTGTATACTTATTGTGCAGCATTAAGAAGCAACTTACCTTCTTTATACTTTCCTCATTTGTTATATGAGAGCGATTATTCCTCCCTTGTGGGAAGTTAGGAGCTCAAAGCAAAGGAACAAAAACATCTGGCACGTGGCATGTACTCAATACACAAGTCATTACATTTATTAAGATTCTTACTGGGATGATCTGCTATTCACAATAAGACTGTGAAGAAGATGGTATTAATTCACTGCTATATAATTTTAAATTAGAAGTGACCGTTTATCTCATCTTACAAATGAGAAAATGGGGAATTATGCAGGAAAACAATCTTTCCTGAGGACACTGCACAGGAGGAAACTATACCTTGTTAATGCTGCTCCAGAATTTATTCAGGAAATAAAACTGAACCTATATGTTGATCCCTCAATCTACACAGACTACCAAAGTTGGACAAACATTTCAGGTGTGAGAATACGGATGGATATATAAAAAGCATATTTAACATTTAAATCTTGAGTCTCATATTAATTTTTCTTCCTTTTCTTCTTCCTTATTTTCTTCATTTTCTTTCATATTCACCAAAATTATGGTGATAGGCAACACATCAAGAATCCTGTATTCCTATGGAACTTTTCCACTACTTCATACCTTTCTCTGCCTCGTTGCTTCATCTATACAAACAAATTTTCAGGAAAAGATACCCACAACATTAAAGAATTTTAAAAGTTAACGCAATAAATGAGTAAAATTTGAGTCTACTTATTTTAAATATATCTCCCTTTGGGAAGTGAAACCTGAGAAAATTCAATTTGCCAGACTGGAATAAGAAAGTCATTTTAATTAAGCCAATATTTTAATTAGACCACCAAATTTAACTCTACGTACATCTGTTCTATATCATGTTCATGAATTAGCAGTATAGCATGTGATTAAATTTGTAACTAATTTAAGTTGACTACACTAATAAAATTCAAGTTAGTTGTAAGAAGCCAACATATTACTTAATCACCTAATGTTACTCAAATGTCTTCATGAAAACATTCTTGAAAACAAGAAAAACCCACCAGGTTAGCACATTTTCTCCTAACAGTTACTAAGTTTCAATGAATGTCAAACATATCTTTAAAGTTAGATAATTTTATTAACATCCTAAGGTGTATTTTTTTTCAAAATTTCTTCAGATACTTTCAAGGGAACATTTAAAAGCTGAATCCACTTCACATCATTTCCAACCTAAAGCTGGCTAATGTAGCTATCACAAAACATCTACCATTACCCAGCAGCCATCACATAAGGGAAAGAGATCATCTCAAGCTGTCAGAGTACTATAAATGTGAAAAGTGATAAACTAAGAAAACATTAAGTTTTTGGCATGAGGTACAAAAGTCCACATGTAGAAAGTCTCTTTTTCTTTGTGATGGACTTATACTGTGGATACTGTTCATTATGTTGTCAGTGTCCCTTATACACAGAATTATGTCATAATTATATCTCAAAGCTCAAAAATGGAAAAGGTCATCAAAGTAGCTACTTTTTGTTGAGTACTTACTTCACTGCTGGGCTACATTTTTTAATTTATATGTGACTTATATTCTATTTTTATACTTAAAATGTTCTTATATTTATTTTTTAATGTATTTAATTCTCACTAATGACTGATGACTGTGTAATGGGTAACCCTGTAAAATATCCAGTTAAGTTCCAATGGAAAAAAAAAAAAGAAAACTCAGGGATTCGTGAATCCAAAGCTCATACCATTAATCTCTATACTATTTCTTCCAGTAAGACCTAACTTTTTCTTCATAGACTTATCTTGGTTGATAAGAAGGTTAATATCCTTATCAGGAAAATTAGTTTTACTGCCCTCCCTGTTCCTTCTCTTCCCATCATCTCTTTATATATAATCCAACAGTTCTCTTCCACTATTTCCCTCCCAATTTTATTTCCGACCCTTATTTTAAGTTTTCTACCAGTTTTGAAAAGCAAAGAAAAGGGTCATACCAGCAGTGATAGACAATTATCAGCGATAGATACTTATTTTCTCCCAAATTGACCTGCATATTTTATATTTGCTTTCTCATAAACTCCCTCAGCAAACCCATTTGGCAAAGGTCAAATAGCTCTTCACTGGCCATCCAGAGACTTCATTTCAAGAGTAACTCAAAAATTCCAAGCATCAATAAAATATGAAAAATACTCCAACTTTATTAGTCATCAGGAAAATGAAGACTAAAACCACAACGTGATACCACTATGTACGCACCAAAATGGCCGGAAAAAAGACAATGCCCAGTATTGTCTGTGGAGCATTGGGGAGCTGGACCACTCACACTGCCGGAGGGCATGAAACCAGTACAATGACTGGAAAACGGTTTGGTAGTATTTACTAAAGCTAGACATATGTATCCTCCACAATGCATTCATTCTACTCCCAGAAAATGCTCACCAAAAACATAGGTCAATGTTTACCAAAGATATGCACAAGAATGTTCACAAAAACACAACAGCACAGAACTTAAATGACCCAAATAATCAGCAAAAGAATAGGTAAATACACTGAGGTATATCTAGTCAAAGAAATACTACGCAGCAACAAGAACACATGACCTCCAACTACACACAACACAGATTTATCTCACCACCCTATTAAGCAAATAAAGCTGGGCACACAAAAAAATATACGCCATGTGATCCTATTTACATAAAATTCTAAAACTGGCAAAACTAATCAGTGGTGATGGAAGTCAGAATAGTGGTTATCTGCAAGGAATAGTAACTGAGAAGGTACAGAGCAGAGATTTTGGGGTGCCGGTGATGTTTTATTTCATGATCTGGATATATATCTGGATATATCTGGTTGTATAGACGTGCTCAATTTGTAAAAATTGTGAGTATGATTTTTTGATCTGTACACTTTTCTGTATGCATTTTGTAAATTAACAAAATAGCATACCTAAAGAGTGTCTCTGCTGTCCATGTCATGATGCCTAATTTATGTTCTAAAGACCAGAGAAGGGGTGCCTGGGTGGCTCAGTGGGTTAGCCTCTGCCTTCAGCTCAGGTCATAATCTCAGGGGCCTGGGATTGAGCCCCGCCTCGGGCTCTCTGCTGAGCAGAGAGGGAGCCTGTTTCCCCCTCTCTCTCTGCCTGCCTCTCTGCCTACTTGTGATATCTCTCTCTCTCTCTCTCTGTCAAATAAATAAATAAAATCTTTAAAAAATAAAAAAAAAATAAAGACCAGAGAAGTAAAAACAAATATCTATTATTATTTCATCACCAAGCATTTTTAAGAGTGGGCAAATCTATATAATGAAAAGAAAAAAGGTGTGGGAGAGGGTACTTAAAAATTGTATTTTATCAACACTTCCACACATTTCTCAAGCTGGACCTCTCAGTATCCTAAGCAGAGTTTTACATCAAAGTAGGAATGTAACAAACCCATTCATCAATTCATTAGTCCACACAGTCATTTATTCATTCCAAGGTTACTGGACGACTACTAGATTCTAAGCACTTACAGCTCTGGGGGAAGTTCCTAATTCTTCTAGTGCTTGGGCATCAAATGCAAGCACCTGCCAGGACCAGCGGGAGACGACAGACAGGAAAGAGCCTGGGAGTACGCGTGAGTGATGGGGACAGTGGAGCACTGCTAATGGCGTGGCGGCTGTGTGAGGAGCCCAGCGGCAACTACTTGGCACCAACTGATTCTTTTCATGTCAGTTCAAGAGGACTCGCAACTTACAACGTGAAACCAACCAGTTTTCAAAAGTAGGCTCTTTAAACCAGAACAAACAACAAACATTGGGACACACAGGGCACAGCTGTGAGCAGAATCAAGCATATGGCTGCCAGTTTCTAACAACTGGTTCAACCAAAGAGACATGAATGCTTTACTGCGCCATGAGCCACGAGGAGCTCGTTTGCCCTTTAGGTGCCCGACCACGCAAGCAAGCATCATGTTCCTTCTTTGCTTCACTGTGGCCTCGGGGTGGACCGGTTATAATAAAACGCTTAATTTAGTACATTATGATTCGCACTTACTATGAAATACTATGCAGCCATAAAATGAATGAGATAGGATTATTATGTCCTAACATATAATGAATGTCCATGAAATACTTCTGAGTTCAAATCAACAAAACCAGAACCTCAAGTGGAGCTTAACATTTTCGTTTTAACACATACACGCACCCATGCTTGGAAAATTCAGCATCCAAGTATGATCACAAAGGTGCCACGGAAGAGCTGGGCCAAAGTGGACATGGCAACACTTTCACGGTTTTTTTTCTTATTGACTTCTTCCATGTATTCATATTTTTAAGGGGAAACAAAGCCCAGCGCCCTAGAGCAGAACTCTCTGCTCCCTGTGGATGGCCCGACATCAGCCTCTCCTGCTCCCTCGTTTCCCAGGAGCCATGGGGAAGCTGCTCGACAACACAGCATCACCCAACTTCTCTCTGCACCTTCCCCTTGCTCACAGCACACAGAGTTGGAGAGAGAGGCTGCAAAGTAGAGAGCCACAACATAAGTAAAGTGTGTCAGGAAGGCTGCCTTTCCAAGAACTTTCATGGAATCATCCTCAGAGAAAAAGCAGCACAAGGAAACCTGTTTTCCTTCCCACCAGATCATGTAAGACACTTTCCTATTAGAAGTGACAGAAGAGAAGGACCTGAAGGAGCAATCCCTCTCTTTGCAGTCACTTTAAAATACCTGAGGGGTTTGAAACATCACAAAAATAACTGACTGCAAAGCTCCTGATGAAAGCCCCACACTCATTTTTGATTTGCAGTAAATAAGGAAGAAACAATGTACAAAATGGCTGGAGGACCCAGCTGACAAAATGTTATCATTTACTTTAAAATATTGATTCTGTTTAAAGATCTCCTAATGCTAGTTTCTAAATAAGTCTTGATACAGTGCAATATTAAACCTGAAAGAGCCTTTTTGACCTACTCAAAAGATTTTTGTCTTCTTTTTTAAAGAACTACTGATGTATTATCTTTGATAGTTACTCTGTTAGTATATATAATTTCCCCTTCCACCATTTAATTTTCAATTTGTATTTTAAAACATGAAATATTTCCATTCTCTGCTGCAAAAAAAAAAACAAAAAACAAAAACAAACCCTCAAAGTCTTACTGTAAAGTAATATCTATTTTCATTGCCATAATTTTCACTACATTTTCAGTACAAAATACATAAACAAGCACCTGGTCCATAGAATGAAAAATGTAGAGTGAGGCCAAAACAAAACCTAAACCTGATTTCATAGGGTGATCCATATTGCCTTTTAATCACTTATTTGAAATGAGAACATAAAAAATTGTCATAAATTTTAAATCAATAAAACATTTCTATGTACTTTCACAAAAATGGGTCAGGAATTACAACCAGGGTTACCCTACAAAACATGTGACCAATAAGGCTTACAAAAATACCTTGGTGCGAGTTATGATCTGGACATTTCTGTAAAGTAAAGGCTAGTTTAATATATAAAAATTTCCTGGAAGTACAAATGTTGCATAATACTTGATGCACAGTCTTTATATATTTGTTCTATTTAAATGGCCAATGCCCACCATTGATTTTTACAAATTATTTTAAAATTATTACCTTAACATTTTTTTTCACCAACTGTTAAGATAATTGCAGTTAAACAAACAGAAATAAACAGGGACCTAACAGAAAGCCACTGAAAGAATGAATTTAAAAATCTTTGTGGGGTGGGGCACCTGGGTGGCTCAATGGGTTAAAGCCTCTGCCTTTGGCTCAGGTCATGATCCCAGAGTCCTGGGATCAAGCCCCACAACAGGCTCTCTGCTCAGCAGGGAGCCTGCTTCCTCCTCTCTCTCTGCCTGCTTCTCTGACTACTTGTGATCTCTGTCTGTCAAATAAATAAATAAAATATTAAAAAAAAAATCTTTGTGGGGGCACCTGGGTGGCTCAGATGGTTAAACGGCTGCCTTCAGTTCAGCACATGATCCCAGAGTCCTGGGATCAACTCCTGCATCAGGCTCCCACCTCACCAGGGAATCTGCTTCTCTCTCTTCTCTGCATGCCCCTCCCACCCCATTTTTGTGCTCTTTCTCTCTCAAATAAATAAAATCTTTAAAAAAAATTTTTTTAAATAAAAATCTTTATAATTTTGTGGGTTTAGAAGCTGGGTGTGGCAAGAGTTGGTATTAAACAAAATAATTCATGAAATAAAAATAAACCTGTCTCTTTGTGAGAAACATGAAGAATATTAAATGCACAGATCAGAGCTGTGTAAAACAAAATACTGACATCAGTTATATAATTCTGCTGGGTGATTTTTTTAAACCTCTAAAAACTGTTTCTAGTTTTGTTGGCTACCCAATGGAATTTTACTCTGTACTATAAGCAAAAACCAAAATTTAAGTAAGGAACAAATACAAAAAAAGTACCTGTCAAAAAATATATTTGATGAAAAAAAAATCCACGTATTCATAACATGCATGCTTTGATCTAGTTTGGATGTTTAGGTATTAATGTCTGAAAAGATATTTTCAATATTTATTGAAAATACAGAGCCCAAACTCTGTATGTAATATGGAAATGTATGGCTGTAATATGTAAAATATCTAAAAATGTATGTATGTAAAATGTATGAGTGTCTGTAGTATGTAAATGTATGACTCTAAAAGGCAAGAGTCCTGTTACATCTAAATTGTAATCTCTTACTGGCACATTATTAAAATATTTAACTAGAGAATACAAATTTTCAGTCTGTGAAGTACAAATATGGACTAATTGCTAGGAACGCCTACTTACGTACCGTGTCTAACACATTTTCAAAGAGACTTATACTGGATGGAGGGATACGTGTAAACCTCATGACTTTGAAGGTGATAATATCCCAACTTAAATAGCTGAGCTACATGAGAGGAAATGTGTCAAAACTGTACACTGAAAGTCAGAGAATGCGTTACTGAGTACGGTCGGTGCCAAGCACAGTGGCGTGGTTAATTCAGTCTGCATACTTAAAAATTGATCTAAATAGGCTTTCAGTAAAAATACACTGAGAAAAGACACCCTACACTAATGACATATCACAGCAATCTACATTCAAATGCTTATGCCCACAAGGATAATGGTATTTTCCCAAGTTTGGGCAAACTTTAGAGATGGCCCACACATTCATCCCTTAATTCCTGGTTCTCGCCGAAAGAAATGCTGCTTTCTTTTAAGAGGAGAGCTGCTGACAAAGTTTAGAAACCAGTGACTTCATTCCTCACCCTTGACTCTATGCCTTTGCTTTGCCTCCCCCCGAAACAGCCTCTTAAAACATCTGTGGCAAGGACCTGCAGGCTGTGAAGGTGACAGACATCAAGAAAACGGGGACTTGAGCCTTACAGTTCAGCAAGGAACTGAATTCTGTCAAACACAACCAGAACTTGGGATATGACGTTGCACTCTGGAAAGACAGTTGTAGTAGTTGTAGACTGTCTTGAGCAGTAGGGCCCACTGGGTAGTATCTGGACTCCTCCCCCACAGAAAATGTGAGATAATAAATGTATGTTGTTTTAAGCTGCCAGATTTTTGATAATTTTTTTGCACCAGAGAAAACTAATACAAACAGTAATATACTAGTATCGTATTGAAGTCATTGTGTTCTGACAGAAACTTAGGTTGGTTAGTAACAAAAGTGATTTTATTTTTGCAGGAGATCAAAGTCTTTGCCAGTTCTCCAGAAATACATGTTTTATACCCGAACCTCTGTTTCCTTTTATCTGAACCTCTACATAAAATATGATTTCTATTTTCTCTGGAAGGTATGTAAAACTAGAGGGAGATACAAACGTATTGTATTTTATATATTACTCTATATTCTTACAGCATTTCACTACTTAAAAGGTACTGTGAGGGGCGCCTGGGTGATGCAGTTGGTTAAGCTTCTAAGTCTTGGATTCAGCTCAGGTCCTGATCTCAGGGTCATGCGGTTGAGCGCCACACTGAGCTCTGTGCTCGGCATGGAGTCTACTTGAAATTGTCTCTCTCCCTCTGTCCCTCCTGTTCGTGTTAGCTCTCTATCTGTGAAATAAATAAGTCTTTTAAAAAATGGTACTGCGAGGGGCGCCCGGGTGGCTCAGTGGGTTAAAGCCTCTGCCTTCGGCTCAGGTCATGATCCCAGGGTCCTGGGATTGAGCTCCGCATCGGGCTCTCTGCTAGACGGGGAGCCTGCTTCCCTTCCTCTCTCTCTGCCTGCCTCTCTGCCTACTTGTAATCTCTGTCAAATAAATAAATTATAAAAAAGTCAGGAAGGACTTTAAAATAAAAAGTAAAAACAATTTTAAAAATGAAGACTAAACTAGAAGGGGCATATGAGAAAAAATATCCCAAGAGTTTAAACCCTATGAGAAGAAAAAGAGGTGAAAATATAAAATAAAATAAAATAAAATAAAAGGATTTTATCTGGGTACTTGTAAGAAAGGGGTCTTCCATTTGTGAAAATAATCTAGCTATTCATTCACATGCTATATATTTCTTATATTTACATTATGTTTCAATGAAAAATTGAAAATAATGCAGTGTGAGATAGAATTGATTCAAGAGAAAAGTGGCTTTAATCTTTACTGCCAGAAGACCATGGTTTGTATGCACATTTTACTGAAACTCTCTCATAAATGCCTCCGAAGACTTTCTAGGTCCCATGACACTTTTGACTCTTCAGAACTTCTAACTTTGGTGATCACTCCTTTATTTCTGTGCTGTCTCATTCTGATTTCTTTTCTAAACCTCCCTGTCCCTCCTTCCAAATCTCTTTGTGGGTTTTTCTTCCTCCACCAGCCTTTCTGTTCTTTTTTTTTTAAGACTTATTTATCTGAGAGGGAGAGAGCGAGACCATACACATGTACAAGCAGGGGGAGGGGCAGAGAAAGAGGATCATAAGCAGACTCCCTGCTGAGCACAGAGCCCAAGGTGGGGCTGGATCTCATGACCCTGAGAGCACTGCCTGAGATTAAATAAAAAGTCAGATGCTTAACAGACTGAGCCGCCTAGGCTTCCTTTGAGAGAGAGACAGAGAGAATGTGTATTTTCCTCCAGTAGCCGTTCAAGTATTGGTGTTTCTAGGCTCCATATTTAGCTCTTTCCCCTTTTTACTCAAATTATCCTTTTAGGCAATCACATCATGTCTGAAGATCTTAGCTTTCTCTCTCTCTCTCTCTCTCTCTCTCTCACACACACACACACACACACACACAGACAATTAATTCCCAAATCTGTACAATTCTATTTCTGGATTAAATAGGTAATATTATTCTCCTTATTTGGCCACCATTCAGTCACTTTTTAATCTCCTGCATTCTAATGACTCATTCTTTTCGCAAAACTGCCCTCTCTGTAGCACTGATGTTATCATTTTATAATATTCTTTTTCTATTTCAAGTGATTATAAATTTGTGTGCTAACCTGATTTGTCTTACATTACTCTGTCTGCTCAGTCTCTATTTAGACTGATACTCCCTAGACATGTGCTGCCAGCTAAGCAATGGAATTTTCCAAGTATGTGGATAGAGGGAGAGGGAAAGAGAGAAGGAATAGGATGGAGGGTTGGATGGAGGTGGGGAGACAAGGAGAAAGAGGGAGGAGACTCATTCAGGGACAATTAACTACCTAGGGCTCAATAATTCAACCTATTCTGATTATACCCTCTCCTAGCATGCAGATCAATTTTTCTAATAACTATACATAGAAATGAAGAAGTTATAACTGAGAAATACTGAGCATTTTAAAAAATGTTTTCACAAAATATACTCTGCCTCCTCAGCTCCCTCTTACTTTTCTTCTCAGTCATCGAGAAATAAAATTGGAATTGTTTTTTAATTCCCTTTAGGCAGCAACATCCAATAAAATGTTGATATATAACCTTTCCTGCTGAGCAGCTTCTCACATCAGTTCCAAACTTCCTTTCCTTTGCTATTGTGATAACACTGTTAAACATCCTCATGATCTTCCAGACTTTTGTAATCGCCTCCTTTAATTTCTCTCTGCCTTTCAGCTCTCTCTGCTTGAATCAATCCTAAATATTACTCATGTCATGTCATTCGAGTCTGCTCAGCATAGAGACCTTTATGGTCTCTATGCTGTCTTTAGAAGTAACTATAAAATGCCACTGTCTAGCATTAAAATCCTCTGCCAGTTTGCCCCAGTTTTATCTTCTGACATTCCCCCAACCAACTCGACTAAATGTCTGCAAACGTATCCTGTATGTGCCTACCTCTGTGTTTTTTAAACTAAGTATTTTCCTTGCCTATAATAATGTGTAACTTCTCATTCTCATATAAAATGTTATCCAGCCTCCACATGAATATTTGGGAATAAATATTTCAGTATTCTTTTATCCTATTATTCACGAGTTCCTTTCATGACACATGTAGATTTTTTTCCAAAATGCATTTTCAATCATATTGATACGTAGTTACATAGATACATAGTTCCACCCCTGCCTGCCATTGACAATGAACTTGTCTGGACTCTCACACAGATAATGATGATAAACTAATAATTTCTTTAAATATTATTTTAAAAATGGAAATCTGTTAAGAGCAAAGACTAAAGAGTTTTTCACTCAAGGAAATTCCCTAATCCATATGGTAAGGAACGGCTAGAACTCAAGCAGAAAGCTATAGACTTACTAGCTTGGAAAGTCAGTAGAGAGACTTAAGGCACCAGGTCAGCTAATCCGAGAAGAGGTACCCAGAAATGGAAGGAGGCATGTATACATTCTTTCCCAAATCCTTGGCTGACACCTGACGGCATGTGCAAGCAGAGCATAAAAAGCACTGTCTGGAAAGTTGAAAGAGGTTTTTGGCTGCCGGCCATCACAAGAGATTTTTGAGTTTGAGTCCAGACAAGTAAGCTGCCTGCTAGAATAAAAACCAACTCTCTTCAAAAGATAATAATAATAATAAAAAAGATAATCAAGCCCACAGTCTTGAAAACATATGATCTATAATGTCTGGTACACAATAAAAATTACTAGACATGCAAAAAAATAAGAAAATGTGATCTATAGTCAAGAGGGAAAAGCAATCAATGAAAACTTATCTTAAGTTGACCCAGATGTTAAAATTAGCACATAGGGATTTTAAAGCAGCTGTTAAAAATATGTTCGAGGGCTTAAAGAAAAATACAGTCACCATGAATAAAAATATGGTGAAATGCTCATTAAAGAAATGAAATATAAACAAAATGAGTTTTAGAATTGAAAAGTACATTATCCTATTTGGCCATTACTGGGGTGGGCTTAAGAACATAATGGAGATGTCAAAAGAAAGGATTAGGGTGCCTGGGTGGCTTAGTGGGTTAAAGCCTCTGCTTTTGGCTCAGGTCATGATCCCAGGGTCCTGGGATCGAGTCCCACATCAGGCTCTCTGCTCAGCAGGGAGCCTGCTTCCTCCTCTCTCTCTGCCTGCCTCTCTGCCTACTTGTGATCTCTGTCTGTCAAATAAATAAAATCTTTAAGAAAAAAAAAGAAAGAAAGGATTAATAAACTTGAAAATAATGGATAGAATTTACCCAGTTGAAAAGCAGAGAAAATAAATGGATAGAAATTATCCAATTGAAAAGCAGAGAAAACAAAGATTGAATAAAAATGAACAAAATCTCAGTTATTCGTGGCACATTGCCCCCTGCCCCATACACGGGCATGTATACACACCCATCTCTGATAGAGAGAAGAGCATGAAACAATATTATCTGAAATAGTAATGGCCAAAAATTTGTCAAATTTGGTACAAAACATAAGCTTTTTATCTAAAAATCTCAATATTTCAAGAAATATAAATATCAATCTCCCACCACCACCACTACCACACACACACGCACAAACAGGCACACTATGGAAAAACTACAGAAAACCAAATATGAAGAGGAAATCTTGAAAGATAAAGTGATTCCAAACAGGGTAATATCAATATGAAAGAAACCTGAATATATGTCAGAAAGTGATTAGAAGACAATCAAGTATTTTTGAAAAGCTGAAAGGAAAAAAAAAAAAAAGACAAACTCTGTGAACCCCAAATTCTATATCCAGGGACAATACTCCTCAGAAGTAATGAAAACTGAGAGGATCTGCTGCAATAGGTCGGCACCACGAAATTTATATATTCTGGCTTCGCATAGAGGTATACATGTCTGTCTGTCCACCTTGCATACATGTAAATGTTCTGACCTTACACTGGGCTGACTTGCTTTATACGTCTCTTTTTAAAAAGTTCTTCTATTATGGGGCACCTGGGTGGCTCAGTGGGTTAAAGCCTCTGCTTTCGGCTCGGGTCATGATCCCAGGATCCTGGGATCGAGCCCCGCATCGGGCTCTCTGCTCAGTGGGGAGCCTGCTTCCTCCTCTCTCTCTGCCTGCTTCTCTGCCTACTTGTGAACTCTGTCTGTCAAATAAATAAATAAAATCTTTAAAAAAAAAAAAGTTCTTCTATTAGTTCAGCTGTATTGTTTCTTTAAAATAATTCAGTGAGTACACTCGATGTGTTTGTGTACGCTCCTCAGCTTTAATCTACAAGTAGAGGTGGTTAGTTAACTTTGAAAATATGCTAATCAAAAATCCTGCCTATAAGGACACTTAAGAGTTGAAGTACCTCAATCAGGGGTACTCTCAAGAGGCAGCGAACGAAGCCTTTCAGATACTACTAATTATATGCGCACCTGAGTGTTAACTAGTGTAAGGGATATCAGACATAATTTTTCACCAGTGAAATGAATGTTATTCTTTATATATGGCAGCTGAAAATATTTTAGGGTCACTGCTACCCTTTCATAAATAGATTATAAGAATCAAGAGACTGAAAAAAAAAGAATCAAGAGACTGTAGCTGTTTCACTATAGAATATCTAGATGCCTGTTTCATTTTCTTTTCAAGATTTTATTTCTTTATTTCAGAGCGCAAGAGAGAGTGCACGATGGGGCGGGGCAGGGAGGTCAGAGGGAGGAGCAGACTCCATGCAGAGCCTGGAGCCCAATGTGGGGCTCCATCTCCCAGGACCCTAAGATCAAGACCTGAGCTGAAGGCAGATACCTAACTGACTAAGCCACCCAGGGACCCCGAGATGTCTGTTTTATCTTTATCCCATCTTCATGTAGGATTCTGCCTTCTGATAAAGAAAGGTAGCAGAGAGTACTTTTTAACTGATCTTCAAGCCTGTTAGTCAATGTTATTTGTATAACAGAATTCGGTTGAGATTTGCTTTCTTTCTTTTCTCTTCTCTCTTTTCTTTTTTTGAGATTTGTTTTCTTTATACTAACCACCTAGTAGTGGGGTTTGGGGCATATAGCTCTCACCTACTAATATTTTGTTTCAGTTTGTAATCTACCCCATCCCCCAACTCGAACTCCACCTCCTTCCTTTCACCTGCCTAAAAAAGGAGATATTACAAAATCAACAAGTCTTTGCCTATCCTTTGTAAAATACTATATGTACTAGTCTTGCTTATATAAATTCACCTTTATATATATTTATATGTACATTCTAATTTGGTGGTTACATTAATAAAATTTATGTAAGAACACAACAGAGAACACATTTTGATATGAAGAAATATTTTAAAGGGCACAATTAAGTGAATGAAGCTGTTCAGGGAATGAATTCGTAAAAAATTAATTGATTCACAGGTAATATAGCTGACAAGGAATTTAAAGGTCTGGAGAGATCATTTATCTGACTTAGGAAAAACTTCATCAGTATATCACAAACACATTTCTCTTTCACCAAAGAAATGCCATAGCTTTCTTTAAAAAAAAAAGTTATTTTAAGCATGAATTTTATTGATATGAATGAAATTATCTTACTTCCAAATGGTATCCAACCTTGATGAAGGCACAAAGTGGGTCAAAAGCTCCAGTACCACAGGTCAAAAGGTGTGTCCTATTGTAGTGATGCAAAACCCGAACATAATTTGCACATTCACTCTAAAGCAGAAAAACAGAAAGAAGAAATTGATTAAGGTTAAAAAAAAAAAGTTTAGCCCATTTAAAAAAATATTTTATTTATTTATTTGACAGAGAGAGAGATCATAAGTAGGCAGAGAGGCAGGCAGAGAGAGAGGGGGAAGCAGACTCCCCGCTGAGCAGAGAGCCCAATGCGGGGCTCGATCTGAGGACTCTGGGATCATAACTTGAGCCGAAGGCAGAGTCTTAACCCACTGAGCCACCCAGGCACCCCGTTTAGCCCATTTTTGATTTCTGTTTTTCCTAACTCCATGAGTCTCATGTTCAAGTCTCTCTTGGCTGGGGCTGCAAGAAACAGTGGAAGAACCGACTGGCATGACCAAAACACATTTTAGCTTCACCACGTGAATTATATTTATAATGGGATTGTATCATTTTTTCAGGTATTCTAGCACATAACTGAGGAGTAAAAATAGTACTGTTCAGCAATTTATTCAATCATAAAAGATTTGCATGGCATTATGCATGTTCTACTAAGTAACTTATTCCCGATGCTGTTATGTTTTTAAAGTACATATAAAGAAATGAATCACATAAAGTCAGAAAACCAGTAATTAGAGAGAGTTTAGCTACCCTTAAAGAAACATATGCAGGCTTTAAGGCATTACAGAGTTTCGATGTTTGGGAAAATAAGTCGTATCTTTAAACTCATATATTTATGCAAAGCACTTTCATAGAGAATTTTCAATAAATACATAGAAAGCTAACCAAGAGAAATAACATTTTACACTTATACTTACATCTTACACCTTTACTATACTTTAATTGTAAGGAACCTTAACACTCCATTCTCATCAATGACAGATCTTCTAAGCAGAAAGTCAACAAAAAAACAAGAGCTTTGAGTGACACACTGGACCAGATGGACTTCATAGATATATACAGAACATTTCACCTTAAAACAACAGAATACTCATTGTTCTCAAGTGCACGTGGAACTTTCTCCACAATAGGTCACATACTGGGTCACAAATCAGGTCTCAACCAATACTAAAAGACTGAGATTATTCCCTGCATATTCTCAGACCATAGTGTTTTGAAACTGGAACTCAATCACAAGAAAAAGTTTGAAAGAAATTCAAACACTTGGAAGCTAAAGACCATCCTGCTCAAGAATGTTTGGGTCAATCAGGAAATCAAAGAAGAACATAAAGAATTCACAGAAACCAATGGAATGAAAACACATTGGTCTAAAACCTATGGGATACAGCAAAGGTGGTCCAAAGGGGGAAATACTAGCCATCCAAGCATCACTCAAAAAAAAAAAAAAAAAAAAAAAAAAAAAAAAAAAAAAAAAAAAAAACCAACCCACGGAAAAATCCTGACTATAAAAACTATCTCTGTACTTTAAAAACTGGAGAATCAAGAACAAATTAAGCCTAACCCATGCACAAGTAGGGAAGTAATTAAGATTAGAACAGAGATCAGTGAATTAGAAACCAGAAATACAGTAGAACACATCAATGAAACTAGAAGCTGATTCTTTGAAAATTAATAAGATTTATAACCACTGGGCCAGACTTATCCAATAGAAAAAAGAAAGGACCCAAGTTAATAGAACTATGAATGAAAGGCAAGAGATCAGGACTAACACCAAGGAAATAGAAACAGTAATCAAAAATTATTATCAACAGCTATATGTCAGTAAGTTAAGCAACCTAGAAGAAATGGATGCATTCCTAGAAACCTATAAACTTCCAAGACTGAAACAGGAAGAAACTGACAACTTGAATAGGCCAATAACGAATAACGAGATTGAAGCAGTGATCAAAAACTTCCCAAAAAGTAAGAGTGCAGGACTTGATGGATTCCCTAGGGAATTCTACCAAACATTCAAAGAAGAAGTAATACCTATTCTCCTGAAGCTGTTTCAAAAAATAGAAAGAGAAGGAAAATTTCTAGCCTCTATGTGGCCACCATTACCCTGGTCCCCAAATCAGGCAAAGACCCCATCAAAACAGAGAATTTCAGACCAATATTCCTGTTGAATACAGATGCCAAAATTCTCAACAAGATCCTAACTAATAGGATCCAACAGTACATTAAATGGATTATCTACCACAGCCAGCTGGGATTTATCCCTAGGATACAAGGGTGGTTCAATATTCATAAATTGATCAATGTGATAGAACAAATTAATAAGAAAAGAGAGAAGAACCACATGGTCCTCTCAATTTTTGCAGAAAAAGCATGTGGCAAATTACAGCATCCTTTTCTGATTAAAACTCTTCAGAATATAGGGATAGAGGGAATGTTCCTCAATTTCATGAAATCCATCTATGAAAAACCCATAGTGGATATCATTCTCAATAGGGAAAAGCTGAGAGTTTTTCCCTTAATATCAGGAACACGACAAGGATGCCCACTCTCACCACTATAGTTCAACATAGTATTAGAAGTCCTACCAACAGCAATCAGACAACAAAAAGAAATAAAGGGTATTCAAATTGGCAAAGAAGAAGTCAAACTCTCTCTCTTTGCAGATGACATGATACTTTATGTGGAAAACCCAAAAGACTCCACCCCCAAATTACTAGAACTCATACAGCAATTCAGTAATATGGCAGGATACAAAATCAATGTACAGAAATCACTTGCTTTCTTATATACTAACAATGAAACTGTAGAAAGAGAAATTAGAGAATCGATTCCATTTACTATAGCACCAAACACCATAAGATACCTTGGAATAAACCTAAGCAAAGAGGTAAAGGACCTATACTCCAGGAACTTCAGAACACTGATGAAAGAAACTGACACAAAGATGGAAAAACATTCCATGCTCATGGATTGGAAGAAGAAACAATGTTAAAATGCTTATGCTGCCCAGAGCAATCTGTATTTTCAATGCCATCCCAATCAAAATACCACTGGCATTTTTCAAAGTGCTAGAACAAACAATCCTAAAATTTATATGGAACCAGAAAAGACCCCGAATCACCAAGGAAATGTTGAAAAAGAAAAACAAAGCTGGGGGTATCATGTTGCCTGATTTCAAGCTGTATTACAAAGCTGTGATCACCTAGGCAGCACAGTACTGGCACAAAAACAGACACAAAGATCAATGGAACAGAATAGAGAGCTCAGATATGGACGCTCAACTTATGATCAAATAATTTTCGACAAAGCGGGAGAAAATATCCAATGGAAAAAAGACAGTCTCTTCCATAATTGGTGCTGGGAAAACTGGACAGCTATAGACAGACGAATGAAACTTGACTATTCTCTTACACCATATACATAAGATAAACTCAAAATGGATGGAAGACCTCAATGTGAGACAGGAATCCATCAAAATTCTAGAGTAGAACATAGGCAGTAACCTCTTCAACATCGGCCACAGCAACTTCTTTCAAGACACGTCTCCAAAGGCAAGGGAAACAAAAGCGAAAATAAACTTCTGGAACTTCATCAAGATAAAAAGCTTCTGCACAGCTGAGGAAACAGACAACAAAACAAAGAGGCAACCCACGGGATGGGAGAAAATATTTGCAAATGACACTACAGACAAAGGGCTGATATCCAGGATCTATAAAGAACTTCTCAAACTCAACACCCAAAAAACAAATAATCAAGTAAAGAAATGGGCAGAAGACACAAACAGATACTTCTCCAAAGAAGACATACAAATGGCTAACAGACACATGAAAAAATGTTCCTTATCACTAGCCATCAGGGTAAGTCAAATCAAAACCACACTGAGATACCACCTTACACCAGTTAGAATGGCAAAAACTTGACAAGGTGAGAAACAACAAATGTTGGAGAGCCTGCAGAGAAAGGGGAACCCTATTATACTGTTGGTGGGAATAGAAGTTGGTGCAGCCACTTTGGAAAAGATTGCGGAGGTTCCTCAAAATATTAAAATTGAGCTACTCTATGACCCAGCAATTGCACTACTGGATATTTATCCCAAGGATACAGATGTAGTGAAAAGAAAGGCCACATGCACCCCAATGTTCATAGCAGCAATGGCCACGATAGCCAAACTGTGGAAAGAGCCAAGATGCCCTTCAACAGACAAATGGATAAAGAAGATGTGGTCCATACATACGATGGAATATTATTCAGCCATCAGAAAGGATGAATACCCACCTTTTGTATCAACATGGATGGGACTGGAAAAGATTTTGCTGAGTGAAATAAGTCAAGCAGAGAAAGTAAATTATCATATGGTTTCACTTACTTGTGGAATATAAGGAATAGCATGGAGGACATTAGGAAAAGGAAGGGAAAAATTAAGTGGGGGGAGTCGGAGGGGAAGATGAACCATGAGAGACCCTGGAGTCTGAGAAACAAACTGAGGGTTTTAGAGGGGAGGAGAGTGGGGGAATGTGTTAGCTGGGTGATGAGTATTAAGGAGGGCACAGATTGCATGGAGCACTGGGTATTATACACAGACAATGAATCATGGAACATTTTATCAAAAACTAATGACGTACTGTATGGCAACTAACATAACATAATAAAAAAATATGCTGAATATAAAAAAGTTTAAAACTGCTCAAACCAACGTGTCTAAATTAATTCTAGCAAACATCTTCCTGGTAAATTAGGTATTGCTGTTTCATGTAAAATAAATTACAAAATACTAAACTCTTTAAATGCTAAATATATTACTCTGATATCAACAATGCAGTAGCCAGGAAATATAACATTTCATAAGGACAGATTATGACTTTTAAAATCTCTCATAGCACCGTATTGGGTGCAATAGCCACTAGAACCATCTTACCAGAAGTGATCAGATTAGAGCATTCCCTTGTTCAGAATGAGCAACGTACTACTGACCTGATTATCCAGAGCACATGGATATATTTTCCTCAATTTCCCACTCATATAGCATTCTATTTTGAAGGTGACCCCCATCATTGGGAAAATGTGACCATTCATTCAGGTAGGGGAAAAAATAGTCGATTTTCCTATGACCATAAGCACTTGCTTTTCAAGTTATGAAACACTGTCACACCTAGGATGAGCGAATTAGACTACATTTTGGCTCTACTGGACTCAGGCTGACATAGCCTAAGAGTGTGTTCAATTAGTCAGCATCATGCTGTGGGCTAAGGCAGCAAGAAGGTCTTGACTCGCTCCTTGGCTGAGACCCAGTTGCTACAGACTCAGGACTCGGTAGGACATGTGTTAGTCTTTCATAGGGTATTTTTTTCTCACCAAAAAAAAAAAAAAAAAGAATGAGTTAACTTTCAAAAGGGGAAGTGCACATGCCTTCCTCCAAAGATGTGTCTTGTGTCATCAGGCACCAACTCCTAGCACATTAAAGTCCCTTCGTGCGTGCTTTAGCGAGCTTGGCCCTGGGTCAGAGCTGCTGCTTTGGCACAACCTCACGTGCTGTGGGGAAGTTACGGACAGACTGAAGATGGATTCTTCCAGAAGGAAAGACCCTAAGCACGTCATGGCATAGGTAAAGCCTTTGGCTTCTCCCTTCTTTTTGCTTTTTTTTCTTTTGTTTCTTCATTTGGTTCTCATTTACCCATCGAAGAAAAATGAAATCTCACAAAGAATCCACTTAGCTTTCCCTTGAATTAAAAATTTACCTGAAATTATTTTTCCCAACTATGTAGGAAATAAGCATTACTATAAGAAATTCATAAATCTAGGTTCATAAGTATGTAATAAAACCAAAACCAAGATCTAGAGACACCTCAGCTTCCTTTACTCTAAGCTCACAACGTAATCAACTCATAAATAATGATCTCTACAACAACGTATATGTCTGTACGAATATGTGTATCTATTTTTTTTTTCCTGGATGAACTGCATATATGCCTTTTAGGAGCAAATAAGAGGTTAGGGAGTCAGTCCCTTGTGACTAGCCCGGGATAGAACTGATGATGTGTTTAATTTACAATGAGTAATACTTACCGCATCTTTTCCTTTCATTATGCATTCTTCTATTTTTAGTGCCGTACTAGGCCAGTGTATCTGAAATAAAAGATTATGTACTATTATGCAAGTGCAAAAATAAACCACAATGAAAAACCATTTCATTTCTGCTATGTTCCCAATACGTTTTCATTTCATTCCATTTCCTGAAATGATAAATCAAGCCTTTATCTTTTTTATGATCAATATTTGCCTAATGAAGACACTTATATTTGAACTTTTATTTCATGCTAAAACTTAGTGCTTTAACAAAGGCTTTCTAAAGGTTCCCTCAAGACTCAGCCCTTCAGAGACCACGCATGCTTCAGGCAGCCCTGCTCTGTGCTTGACCTGCCGTGACCTCCACCTTCGAGTCTTTCCCCTGAATCTGACCATCTGCTCCTCTAAGTCAGGCACCTCCCTGCGTTCCCTTTGCATTTTCACCACTTAGCCCAGAATGTGGTGTGTGGGGACTTGGTAATGAAGGCTAAGGGAGGGATTAAAGGATGTAGGACTCCTATATCTTGGAGGGACACCCAGACTGTCTCCAGATCACCACCACATCAAACATGGTCCATCTCTGTACATGTCCCTCCGACATCAGTAAAAGAGCATCACTGGTATGTACGAGGAATGGAGTGAGGTTCGGATATATAACCCAGGAGGAGAATTACTGGGTCTTAGGAAAAGCATATATTTAATTTGTTAACACAGTACCAGAGTGCTCTCCAAAATGGTCTCCTGTTCATACTCCAGCAGCAATATCCCCGTATCTTCATGGACACTTGCATTGTTAGCTTTCTAATTTTTGTTCTAAGCACCTCAGATTCAATACTCAATTTAACTCTTACCACAACTTTATCAATGATATAGTATTATCCAGGGAGCTCCTTTTAAAAACAAAACAAAACAAAACAAAACAAAAGTACATTTCTCTGTCCAGCCCCACAAGGCGGTGCATCTATGGATGGGAACCAAGGAATGGGATCCATGTGAGTAAGTGTAGCTAGTGGTAAGTTGCTTCAAGACCGTAAGCCTTCCCATTAATAGTTTATCCCCACATCTGGTGGATTAATCCCCCACTCCCATCAGGCTGAAAAATCTCAACTGGACCCCTTTCTTGTGTCTCCCTCCCTCAGAATCCTGGGGCGCAACATCTCATGCTATTGTGTCATCTTCATGGTTCCTTCTGGTTACCCGAATTAACAGCATCCTGATGATAGATTCTGTTTGGAGGGATACTGGCTCTGACCAGAATACCCTGTAACTTTTTCAGCATTGCTTTCAAATACTTTCACCTTAGATCCATTTGGACTGGGGTACAGAGCTCCTAAGATGTCCTCTCCTCCTCTCCTACCTCCCTGCAAGAACTTCGAGACAGGCTACATCAATATTTCTTTGGTTCTTTTCTTTTTTAGGTGATCATCTTCTGTTCTCAAGTTAACATTTTGGTGAAGGAGTAGGAACTTACCAGCAGAGTAGCCTGGAACTTACCAGCAGAGTAGCCTGGGCCTCTCAAGTGATTATATTTCTATAAATAAACTTTTCCTCCAAGAGCTCCCAGGGGAAGGGTTTAGGTATAGCTTCCTACTACCCAGGGTCAGTGTTTACTGTTATTAGACTATTGTTTAGGCCTGTGTCAGTGACCAGACCCTCTTCCTATCTATGGCAATCTGTCCCCTTAAGGCCCCTATTATCTCTCCCTGACTTCTCCCCTCCTTCCACCTACCACCATCCCCTTCTGTGCTCTGCTAGCCTGAGAAACCATTCTGGGTATTGAATTAAATATTAGATATTGTTGATAAGGAGGTATTTTTTTTTACTTAGTGAGCACGCTCTTTAATTATTTTTTTTAGTGGTCAACATTTACAAATGAGAAATTCTGCATAAAAAATCAAGATTTCTGGTTTTTCTAAATGGGCCAGGCACTCTCCTCTCTGATCTGCTTCAGACTTTTCTTTTACCTAACTGACCTCTGTAGTCATTTTAGTTTTTGAAAACTGACATATTTATGTTTGAATCCCAAATATGGTCACGATTTAATCTTTTTGTTTTTTTAAAGTTGCACCCTATAAAATAACATGTTAGGTATTTATATGTTAGAAGTGAAAGAGGATTATCACTTAACCCATACATTACGGACCCAAATACAGTCCCTGATACATGAATAATATTGGAAATTTATAAAAGTGGTGTCAAAGGCATTTTATTATAATGATTTTTACATAATTACACGTATTGTCATAGGAGTAAGCACTCTATGGTTTCAATTACAGGTGTAAAATATTACTTTGATATTCTTATCATGTAATGGGCCCCCCAAATTTCTTACTAACAATATCAACATCAGGCGTTCACAGTGCAGTATATAAACTTAAAAAAAAAAATCTCGTGTTTTCATTTATGTTGCAACACTGAAAAAAGACAAAGGAAAAATCTAAAAATGTAAAAGAAAAGCAACTAAAGAGGCAAAAGCACACACATGAAATCCTAGAATCAATGTTCATGATGGCAGCAGTGGGTCATACGTGATTTAGGAAAGACATCACATATCATATCAGCATCAAGTTCAGGTGCAACCCTGCATCAGCTGCAGCACGGTCACTAATACCATTGAAGGGTAAGCATCCTGGAAGTGAGGCTCTAGAGTTTATAAACTTTACTGACCCATTATTTTGGAAAACATTTTGCAAATGGGGGGAGATATTTTTCAGATGATTTCTAAGGCCCACTTTCACTTGAGATTCAATTTGGTTTTGGAATTACGATTTTACTGTGGATGCATAAATTATTCAAAAGGATATGCTAGAATATGTGCATATGTAGACACATGTCTATGGACTGTGTGTGTACATATATGTAGCATATATTATATATACTGTATATTATATGCACAAGTACACAAGTAAATACAAACACAAATTTATTTTAGGATCATCTATCACTGGAAAGATTTTCATGACTAATTCAGTTATCAGCATCAATAAATCAGAGAACACCTCATTTGTAATTTTGAATCATGCTTTATATTCTTACACAGTTTAGGAGATACAGGGCTCTTCCTCTTCTTGAAAGATTAACATCCCGTCTTACTCATTTTTCATTATGTAACATGATGACTTCTTTACACCGCATTTTCACAATTTCCAAGTAAAACTCAAACAATTCTTTAGAAAAATATACCAAGTTAGAGCTTTTCAATTTTGAAACAGTATCCAGAACAGCAAAACTACCTCAGCATACTATAGAATCTTCTATTCCCCTAAATGACTGCTTTATAACCATTATTCTCGGACTGTTTGAATACACTGTTTAGGGGGCAATTCTCTACAGAATATGTACACATCTTTTGACAGCTTCTGTTCCCCATTATCTTTTCAAACAGGCTTGAAGGTAGAGATAGACCTTCCCTCCAGGGAAAAGGAAGACTGGTTTCCTGACTGGGATAATAAAGTGAATGTTTACCTCTAGACAAAGGCTGAATAGGTTTGCTGTAACGCCCTTAGGAGATTTCCTATTTGCTAAGCTTGAGGTTTATCAGGCATGACGCCATGTGCCACCCTCTGTGGCACTTACGGGGGCAAAGCAATTGCTGCAAACATGATGGCCATGCTACATGCTAAGCTGTGGCTAATACAGTCCTTTGTCTCTGACCCAGGAATCTCATTTCTTCTGGCAGCATCTAGGAAATGGTATCACGCTAACTTGCTCTCTTACAAGTGAGGTAGAAATCTCAGACCCTTTATAATTTAAGATAATACATTTTGTGATAGTGAATATGAAAAATGGCTTTCTGAAGGACTATCAGAATCTATATTGTTTTTAGCAGCAAATGTAATAACGTCCATTGCTCTTGGAAAGAAAAAGTCATTTGCAGGCACGTCTTACAAAGTGTTTCACTACAAAACCCTTTCCTGGTATCTTCTTAATATTTCTTCCTGCTCTGATCCCCTATATTGTTCTTCTTACCTTCATGAAAGGTCGCTGTAAACAGTGGCAAAGGAATGAGACAAGTAACAATTTTCAGTTTAACCAGGGAGGAAATTCTGTATGAATTAACAAAAATATCAGCTTTGAAAGACTGGTGGGATTTCTGAAGACAGAGAGAAGGGTCTTAACCAAATCACTTTGAGAGGATGGGAGAGATGCAGAAGATTAAATTATGAACACTTAGTACTCCAGCGCCCAATACCCAGGAGTTCTCCGAAGAACAATGTCATTATAGATTTACTCAAGTTTTGTTGTTTTCGGTTGGTTTTCTAGCAACCCT
Source organism: Mellivora capensis (assembly GCA_004024625.1). NCBI lineage: Eukaryota > Metazoa > Chordata > Mammalia > Carnivora > Mustelidae > Mellivora > Mellivora capensis. The sequence continues at coordinate 49,236 of PISX010007833.1, forward strand.
TACAGGCCCAGGATGGCATTCAAATGTTCCTTCAAGTGAAAAAAGATGAGAGAGCAAGACCTTGTGAAAATGGGGTTATTTTAAAACCATCATGTACAAGTATTCTGCCAAGACAGCAAAGGAAATTACATTTGTTGTGGAAGTCAGGATGTATTTTGGTTCTGCTCCAGAGTTTATCATCAACAAAACCCCATCAAACTAAGCTATTTGTTCTGCACACAACATTTTTTAAAGGCAGTTAAACAACAGGGTGTAACACTATTTCCAAATTTTCTGTTTGAAAAAGGTATAAAAAGCAAAAGGTTAAATACACATCATTTCATCACAATCCTCCTATAATACAACTTAATTATTCCAATTCACATTTACAGGCAATTTACTATTCTTGAATATCTCAAAGGAGAAATATAAAATAAAAATTAAATTACAAAGCTTTTTTTTTTTTGGACTCCCTAGTGAGTCTCATAATTATGCTACAGTTGAAGATTTAACAACTTACTATTAAAAGATATTATGACACTGAGATTTAGAGAAGCAAAAACAAATCCACAAAGAAGGAATAATTTAACTGTCTAAAAAAATATTTCCATTTATAAATAAATAATCAATCCAGTAAATCTCTCTTCATGGAATGTATTTCACTACCTTAGACACTATTATAATTTCATCTAATATATTCTCTAATTCTATTATCTAATAAAAATGTTTATTTATATTTTAGTTTTTCCTTCTACATTTTACATCTACGCATAGTACCCATGTCCATCAATGTATATTTAAACCATTTGTCCTATAAATATAATGAAAAAAAAAATATTTTGAGTATAACACACTAAGAGTCCTAATGGTTTGTAAATGGTCATTTTTAACCTGACATATAATCATTTTTAGTGTTTATGCTTTTATACTTTATAATGACTGTCATTATTTAAGTAGTTTATATGCCAGAATTAGAATCTTTTGAACTATAAACAAGATTTGTACTTGAAATGTTTATATGCCAAAGCATTTGAACTAGGACAATATTATTACTACAGAAACATTATTGGCCTGATACATGCCCTTTTTAATACATGAAATTTACGCAACTGCTAACACTAATGTAAACTACCATCTGCTATTTATATGCAAATTATATGTTAGTGCTTTTTTCTACTCAATAAAAATATTAAATACTAAAACATAAGAATTTCTTTCATTTTTGATGCAATAAAGTTGAGTTAATGGGAAAAACAGAAATACTTTTAAAAGCAAGTGTCTAAAAGAGCGATATGTATAGATATCCAAATTAACTAGTGTAATGCTAGCCTAAAAGAATAATGGTAGGAATAATTTTAGAAAAAAGCCTGAAATTTGGGGCGCCTGGATGGCTCAGTGGATTAAGCCTCTGCCTTCAGCTCAGGCCATGATCTCAGGGTCCTGGGATCAAGTCCCGCATAGGGCTTTCTGCTTGGCAGGGAGCCTTCCTCCTCTCTCTGCCTGCCTCTCTGCCTACTTGTGATCTCTCTCTGTCAAATAAAAAAAATTTTATTTATAAACTTAGAGAAAACTATCGATGATTGTTAAATTCAAGTTTATTACTAATATGGGATAGCCTATGAGTCCAATAAGTTTTGCGACTTAAATAAACATACCTACTTTTGATTTCTTTGGGAAATGGAAAAAGAGAAAAGAATATTTTATCCTTTCAACTACTATTGTTATCTACCTTTCAGAGAAAATTTTTGACTTGTTTTTCAGGAAATTTCTGTAATCCTCACATAAGTACTGATGGCAAGGCACTATAAAGACTGAACACCGCCACGCTAATCTCTTACCATGGTTGAATACCGTGGTTGAGAGTCAGTGTGGCTCTCAATCTTTGTCCTAAGTAAACAAGTGGGGAATAGTTCCTTCTAATACTAGTCAGTAGTTTTTCTCCATTCCTGTCATCAACAACTAACCATTCCACTAGTACTTCACCATTACTAAGGTAAAAGGCGGTCATGCTAACAGTGTTAGAACCAAGGGAAAAGAAACACCGCCAAACAAAAGGCAGGGCTAATGGCAGAGTGAAGACCAGCTGGGAGACGTGAGGTTCACACCAGAGCAGTCATCTGCTTCTCAGTGGTATGACACAGTGGAAAGAGCATAGGCTCTGCAGACAGACAGACCTGGTTTTCAATTCTCCCTACTATTTAATGGCTTTGCAGCTCCATTTTCCTGAATGTACTACTGCTACAGTAATCATGCTAACTGTAATTCTAGTTATGTTATGCACATATTCAGAATCTCCCACCAGCTCATGCATTGCCTCGATTAAGTTTCATCAGCACATCAGTCAATATTCTTCACAATCTGGTCCCAACTATACTTCCATCCTTAATTCTCACTCTGTACCCTGTTCCCACCACTCACATCCCACCCTCCCCCCAACCTCCGCTCTTTACGTAGCTACTTTGGATATTAGTCAATATTTTAAACTGCTCTAAAATTTCTGTTCTTTACTCACTCTCTTCCCACCACCAATTTGTACAAATTGAAATTCTAAGTATCATAAAAGTCCAGTTCAAATTTAATCTCCTCCAGGAACCCCCACCCACTAGCTTTTGTATACTTTCTTAGTATTTTTGTCATTTATGACAATTTTATTTAAATTGTGCTGTATATGGCAAATGTGTATATATCTTCTCCACTATATTACCCATATTTTAGGGTACAGACTGTTTTGTTCATGTCTTCATTCTTCATATCTCCATGTAGGTTCCCAAAATGTAATTCAACAGCCCTCCAAATATGTCGGACTCTTCTACCCTACTTAGATACAGCAGTGCATGACAACTGTGTGCTGATTCAATGTCTACTTCAGACAGTAATCATGGTAGCAAATAGGTAGACAGCACTTACTATGATCTACAGACTGTTCTAGACATCTAATAACTCAATGAATCCTCTCATAAAAGCTGTGAGGTAAGTACTACGGTCACCTCTCCCTCACAGGTAAGACAACTGAGAAATAGGGATGTGGAGTAAGTTGCCCAAGATCACTCATCTCATAAGAGGCAGACCGGAAATGGGAATCCATGCAGTCTGGCAATGTATTCTGTGTTCTTTGTATTTACATTCTGTTCTTTGTAAAAAGTGTTAAGAGTATCTATGAATTAAGACAGTTAAAATGAAGTAAAAAGTAAAATTAGTATGTTGGCTGTTTTTATTCAGTTTCAAAAAATTAACTGTGGTCAGATGAACCTCTTTCTAGATATAAAACATTGATCAGAACAAATAAGGGCACCCTTTCGACCAATAAAGAAACACAAACAAGTATACTGTATCTAACACTTCCTTAGTGGTAACATTAAATGAATGTGATATATGCAAATAAGGAAATAAATTTTTCTCATGGAATATAAAAAATAGTACAAAAATGTTTTCAAGGGGCGCCTGGGTGGCTCAGTGGGTTAAAGCCTCTGCCTTCGGCTAGGGTCATGATCCCAGGGTTCTGGGATCGAGCCCCACATCAGGCTCTCTGCTCAGCGGGGAGCCTGCTTCCTCCTCTTTCTCTGTCTGCCTCTCTGCCTACTTGTGATTTCTGTCTGTCAAATAAATAAATAAATAAATAATCTTTAAAAAAATGTTTTCAATAATTCTTAGATGCTATATGAAAAAACTTATGTTATATCAAAGGGATTTTTATTTTTGATTATACTAGTTTTAGTTTACTAATGCATATTATTATTCATCATTTTGAAAGCATATACATTATTAAGCTGTTTTAAAGTCACATGAAGGGGTGCCTGGGTGGCTCAGCGGGTTAAGCCTCTGCCTTCAGCTCAGGTCATGATCCCAGAGTCCTGGGATGGAGCCCCGCATCGGGCTCTCTGCTCAGCAGGGAGCCTGCTTCTCCCTCTCTCTCTCTGCCTGCCTCTCTGCCTACCTGTTACCTCTGTCTCTCTGTCAAATAAATTAAAAAAAAAAAAATCTTAAAGTCACATGAAAAGTTTTTTTTAAAATCCTGTTTTAAAAGACTGGATTACTAAATAATTGTGTAAATACCGTGTTGGCTTTTAAATGATAAGAAAATACCAGCACTTTTTTTCCCTCTTCTTGACCATAATTGTGATATATCTAACATATTCAGTTTTCTATGAATTAACTCTAAAAAAACTTAACTCATTAATTTTCCATGATTCTATTTAAAACCTCTTAGACTTAAGTCCAATTAAACTATATCAGTGATTAAAGTTCAAAAAACTGCATCACATAAAAATAAAATTTAATTCTGCTAGGTATAAAGCTGCTAACCCGAGAATTTAATAATAACATAATAAACTATCATTATCTCTTCTGGCTACATCTTGACTTTACAAGAAGTATAAATGAATTGGGGTGGAAGGTGTGAGGGGAAACATATACATTCGTTTTCAAATTATCTAGATTGGAAGTGCTTCCTCAATACAAAGCTGTAATTTTTTTTTTTTTTTAAGATTTTATTTATTTATTTATTTATTTGGCAGAGAGAGGCACAGCAAGAGACGGAATGCAAGCAGGAAGAGTGAGGGAGGGAGAAGCAGGCTTGATCCCAGAAGTCTGGGATCATGACATGAGCTGAAGGTAGATGATTAATGACTGAGCCACCCAGGCCTAAAACTGTAATTTTAAAATTAAGTAATAAGTAAAAGAAAATTTAATGAGGAATGTTTTTAACAGATGAAAAACAAAAGCCAATTTAAACATGAGTAGCCCTGAATTTCCATGGTTAGAGCCCTATCCCAATTTAGAGACTATGGGATTTTATCACACAACTGCTTATTAAAAGTGAGATACAGATCCAGGCTGTACCTATAGGAATTCAAGTGAAAAATGTCTGCCAGGATGCTTTGTCCTTCCCTTTCCACATTTTCTACTCATACAAATGTCCTGATCTTGTCATATTATGATCAGAAAATTGCAAGATGTTTTAAGATTTTTCATTCAAATAATGGTTTCCTCTAACTTAATCCAAGTTTTTCTTTTTTTTTTAACACCAAAGTCTTTAAAGATAAAAAGGAAAAAAATTTTTTTAATTTCTCAGAAAGTTCCAGGTGAAATCAGAGTTTAATCATGAGGTCTCACATTATCTGTGGATTTTAGAGATCTTTGAGGACAGCAATTTGTAGAAACTACTCTCTTGTGGCAGGTGTGAATTTCTCATAAAATAAAATAAAACCACAAGATAAAACAAATAGAATTATAATTGAAATTTTCACAGTGAACAGGATTTAACACCTGGATTGACTTTTCTAAGTGTGAGTCAAAATACAGATTGAATGAAGCAGAATTTCAGTGCAAAAGACTATTATTACATCATTTGGGAAACTCTATGAACTAAGTAATTCATAAAGCAAATATACCTAAGTCTGTTAAATGGTAAATTCTTATCTATTTCAAAATTGTAGTCTTACCTATGTGTACTCATAAAAGTTCTGATTATTATACATAAAACAATTATTTATTTGGCATCACATATAGGACCAAGATTTCCTAAGGCTAGAGGGACACATAATGCTTCAGTATTTCACAGTCTTGGATGCACATTACAATCACCTGGTGATTTAAAACCGCACTTCAGTCTGGGGTGGAGACCTCAGGGCCGATATTATTTACCTTTTAACTAAAGTTATTAATGTGCAGCCAAAGTAAAAAGTACCCCCACACTAAAACAGGATCCTACCTTGTTTGCCAGTGGGGAAGTGGGCAGGTGGTTGGTGGGGATAGGGGTAGGGACAGAAGGCAGACAAAATTAACCTAAAAGATATTAGAGAATAATTAGTTTCAAAGTGTTTCTGGCAGTAAGTACAAGGGCAAATGCAAAAGAGCAGAGGATGAAGAGAACATATTTATTGGATGAAGTCAGGATTCACAATAGACACAGTTACATTCTTTTAGTATCTATATTCTTTGAGTGCCTCCAACTGCAAGCATGAATATAACACAGTGTCTATTATAAAGGAGCAATCTTATACAGTAGACTGGCAAGTAAACAGCCAATTTCAATATAATATGAGAATCAAAATAAGAACAAAGATTAAGAAAGGGGTGGGGGAACCTTCCCCAAATCTAGTTTAGAAGAGAAAGGAGGTAACTTAAAAAAAAAAAAAAAAAAGTGGGTATGTTAGAGGGAAGGAAAGTGTGTAACAATAAGGAGATATTAAAGAGCAAATAGAGGTACTCAACATCACTAATCATCATCATACCACAACAAGATATCATCTCACAACTGTTAAAATGGCTATTATAAAAAAAATTTTAAAAAAGTGTTGGTGAAGATTTGTAGAAAAGGAAACTCTTCTGCAGTGCTGGTGGAACTGTGAACTGGCATAGCTTCTATGGAAAAAGGCATGGAAGTTCCTCAAAAAAATTAAAACTAAAGTGACCATAGGATCCAGCAATTCCACTTCTAGTTGTATATTCAAAGGAAATCAAGAGTCTGTCAATGGATGAATGGATAAAGAAGATGTGGTGTACATGTATACAGTGGGATATTATTCAGTCATGAGATGAAAGGAAGTCCTGTCATTTGCAACAAGGATAGACCCCGAGAGCATTATGCTAAGTGAAATAAGTCAGACAGAGAAAGACAAATACTGTGTGGTATCACTTATATGTAGACTCTAAAAAAGTCAAATTCATAGAAGAAGAGAGTAGAACAGTGGTTGCCAGAAAGGGGGGGGTTGGAGGGATGGAGACAGAAGATGTTAATCAAAGAGTACAAACTCCCAGTTATAACATAGTAAGTTCTGGGGACCTAACGTACAGCATGATGATGATGATTAATACCATATTATATACTAAAAGTTAAGTTGTTAAGATAGTAAATCTTAAATGTTCTTACTACAAAAAAGAAACTGTAACCACGTGACATGATGGATATGGTAGCTACCGCGATAGTGGCAATCATTTTGCAACATATAAATTTACCAAATCAACATGTTATACCCCTTAAACTTACATAATGTGTCGTTATATCCCAAGAAAGCTGGAAAAAGTGACAACAGAAGTGATCTGCTAGGAATGAGCTGGTGTGGCAACTGGAGATGAGACTAAAAAGGTAAATGAGAGTAGAAAACAAGGATCTATAACTTTGCAAAAATGAGAGCTTTCCGTTTGTTTTCGTTCAAATTTTTTAGAATGTTTTATAAGATGAAGATTGTAGAGCAAGAGTTGTTAACTATGGTATGAAAAAAGAATTCAGGAAATCTACCTTGATTGAAATCTACTTTGATTGAAAAAATTACATCATTATTTATCTGCATTATCTCCCACTAAAATTAGCACCTCTATAATATAAATGCAAGAAATAAATCAAAGTATTAATACCCGTGGCTTAATAATGAAGAGAAATACCTGATATTTTATTTAATTCTTTTAAAGATTTATTTTAGAGAGAAAGAGAGATCATGTGCACATGCGTGGGAGGAGGGGCAGAGAGAGAATCTCAGGTGGACTCCCCTTTGAGCATGGAGCCCCTTGCAGGGTTCAGTCTAATGACCCCAAGATCATGACCTGAACTGAAGCCAAGAGTTGGATGCTTAATTGACTAAGCTACCCAGGAGCCCCAAGAAATATCTTTATTAAGATATCTTTAAAATACTTTTATTTTAAAGATATAATACTTTTATTTTAAAGATATTATTTTAGATATATTATATGTATATTTAGATATTATATTATTTAAAGATATTATTTTAAAGATATTACTAAAATATCTTTATTAAGATATCTTAATATTACTTGAGAGTTGTTACAGGTATCTCAAAACATTATTAACATTCATCATTACTTTGAAATTACAGTACTGAAAAGAGCAGTTGCTAGGTCTTATTATTTAATACATTAATTAAGAAGCTACATGTTTTTATACTATGAATTATTATTCTTGTAGTGTGATAGGTTTATTTCAAAATATTTATAATTTGGTGACTGTTTTCAATATTTTGTTTAGTAATCCTACAAAATGATTTAATACATTTGAGGGTCCAAAGACTTCACCGGACTGCCAAATAGATCCATGACACACAAAAATGTTTAAAACCCCCCTATACAAAACTGTATTTGTTGCTGATTTTATAGAAAGAGAGGAAATGATATAGAAAAGATAAAACATAACCAATCCTTAAAAAAAGTCAACAGGGTGGGATACAGAGCAGGGATAGCAGGAATGGCACTGTGTGTAAGGAGAAAGAGGACCCCCACCTGTAATAAGGAGGGAGGGAGAAAAGTCACACAGAAGTAGCAGCACTAGTGATAGGAGAGAGAGGATCCACCTGTTTAATGGTTTCTATTTCCTACTAAAGTTAAAAATTATGATTAGTCATCTTCCTGAGGAGGTTATCAGGGCTAATCCATTGTGACACATTCCTACATTGTGACTGCAGGCCCCAAGGGAAGCATGGACACTCCCGGCCCCAAGAGATCAACAGCTAATAGCTGGACTCATTCCCTCACTCCCATAAAGCTCTGCGCAGGTCCCAATCTGACTCCACCCTTCTGAACCATCAAAGACTTCCATTAAATTATCTCAAATGCCTGCTCTGGCTTTAGCAAAATCCACCGAAACTCCCACTTCTTTTTCCAGTGCTCCTTGACCTTCCTGTTTTAACTGAAACCACCATGTGCCCTGAAACTTTTGTTTCTCTACCAGCCATCTCTAATGGTGGTGGCTTTTTTAATCTAAACCCACATGTTAAAAAAGACATTTTAAGTGGTCCTTCTTGCCTGCTCCTAATTAATTTTCACCCTAAATTCATCTACCCCATAAGAATTTAAAACAAAATAGTAAACATAAAACCCCTGCTGCTCTGAAGCTCATGTGATCACAACCATACCACCTGCTCTCCTTCCTCGTAGTCATCTGCCATCATCCTTTGTCATGTGCTCCTTATTAATGGAAATATTTTTTTTTCACCTAGATTACTATGTTTCTCTTCAGAAGGATGAATCGTCAGCTATCACCCTAGCTAATGGATGCCCCATCCTCTGATCCTTCAATGATCTTCCCTTGAAATCAATCTCAGCCACACCCTGTGATATTGCTTCTTTAGCCCTCACAGTCCACTATGCCAGCCACTAGCCACAACTGGCTATTGAACCTTGAAATAACCAGCTCTATTTTTTTCCATAGCAGTTATCACTATCTGCTATTATTGTATGGTATTTTTAAGTCAGTATTTTCTAATCTTTTACAATGTATATGTCCTGCTTCTGAAATAAGTATTGGGTTATGAAAATTACAATCAAATAAATAAAATTAAAAATAAATAAAAATGCTATTGTAGTTACCAAGACAAGTGAGGTATTGGGTGGGGATAAATAAATGAATCAAGGGAAGACTGCTGAAAAATATGTGGATCAAAGAGACCAATGGAAGAAGGTTTGGAGGGTGTGTGGCTCACCAGGAACTCAAACACTGTTGGAGGGAGTGGAACTTTGTATAACTACTTTCTACTTTGGAGAAGCATTAGGCATTATTTTGTATAGGTGAACATCGACAACAATTAACCTGTAACCAGACATATCCAGAATATATGCCCTAGAGGCATTCCTTCAGGAATACATATTAGGAGGTATCATTATAGTAATCATAGAAACCAATAAAGTAAAATCCTGGGTACCATCCAATTGACCTTTGACAGGTAATGGGTAAACTGTACTATAGTCATACAGTGGAATATATTACATACCAGTCAAAGTGACTAATAAGAGCTTATACATAGCTTCTAATATGTGCGAAGCATACTTCTTCATCCCTGACTTACGTTAACTTATTTTTGTCCTCAGAAAAGATTAACATTTCCCCCCCTTTTACAAATGAGGAAACAGGTGTAAAGGGGCTAAGGAATTTGTCAAGTGTTATAAATGAGAGTCAGGATTGGAACCTAGAAATCTAATCTGTGGTCCTAATTCACTATTCTATTTCTATAACAAAGGAACAATAACTATAAGAAAGATGACTGACTCTAAGAAATAATTCTGAATAAAACGAAACAACAACAAAAATAATCCCAGAAGACTGCAATATACTATTGTATATCAGTTTTATATAGCTCAAAACAAGTAGCTCTAAATAATATAGTATACAGGAAAACATTTATTATAATAACTTTTAAAATAAAAACAAAAAGTGGACATAAAATACAGGGTAGTAATCACTTGTATGCAGCAGGAGGCATGAGGAGGGAAAGATGGGGAGATAAAGGTAGATGCACCTATAGTGGGATTGGTGATATTCTCATTCTTGAGTTGGATGAGTGCGGGGTTCACTGGTGTTGGTTTCATTATTATGTTTTCTAACATGTTTACATTATTTATACTCTTTTATGTATTGAATATTACCTTTCAAAAGTTATTAAAAGCTAAGAGATAAATATAGTGGGTTTTGGTTACACTCAGGTACCTGATCTCAAGGGGAAAAGGAGGGAGTTGGGATCACATGGATACATATTTAAGGGGAGATTTTTCTATGGTGGGGTCTGGATCTTGCTCATAGAATGATGGGCTGGACTTAATGGTTTGACCTCAGCAATTCTGCCTCCCAAGGGGTATCTGGTAATGTCCAGAGACTTTTAGATTGTCATGCCTGGGGGGATGCATTCTGCTGACATCTATTACATAAAACCCAGGGACAGCTAAACAGTCTACCATGCACAGGACACCTCCCTCCCCAACTCACACCTATTCATAATGTTAATAGAACTCACGATGATAAACCCAGAGACAGATAAAACAAAGCAGGAGAGATTAAAAATGCAGTAACAGGTTACAAAAAAAATAGAAGGAACAAGGTTCAGAAAAGATCAGAGGAAAGCCTGGCCCAGAGGCAGACACATTGCATCTTCAGAGCCTAGAAAGCACCAAGGCACGTTCATTCTCAAGTTCATTCCTTTAAACAAAAGGTGCATCAGGCAGGCCTAGCTTTAATCCTGCTGCTACTGAAAGCAAACACAAAAGTTCTATTTGAACTTTCACTGCTAATCACTTTGTGGAACAAAGAAGGAAAAGTACAAAACCATAAATGCAGGTGAGCTGAAGTTACCTCAGAGTCGATGAAGCTTAAGCCTTATGGCTCCTTGCTGGAATATGACTCTCTTGTGACCCAGGGAAGGACCTTAGCAATTTTGAAATTTATGTCTGAATAAGTATATTTCCTGAAGGGGTCACTAAACTGTATATACTTCAGGCTCCACAAAATGAGGATTCACCCTTGAATGCAGCAAAGTTACTGAATTTAATAATTTGTGTAGCTACTTTCCTTGATATTCTTGAGATATGGCACCCTCAAGCTTCAAAGGTCACGTACTGTTCTATTTAGCTCCTAAGATGCAGTTCATGAAACCCTACCACTCTTTGTCCCTTATAGAGTCTTCCCAGGTCATTTCCCCAGTCCTTCCAGCATTACTGGCCGAAGGACACCATTAGGGCAAAACAACTAAGAAGAGTAAGTAGGTGATTCAATTTCCTCTACTCTAAAAGGGGAATCACATTAATGTAGGAAGCGGATACCTCTTGGTCTCAGCTCCACGTCAGAAACAACAGCTGAGGAAAATCATTAGGAGATTTTGTATATAGAAGAATCACTGAGAAGGCTTGCTGTAAATGTGGATTCCAGGGACCAACTCCATAAGGGTTACATGATCCTGACCCATGGATAACAATTTAAAAACCACTTCCGTAACACAAAGATTCTTAATCTTAAGGATGTCCCATCCCTTGAAGGTTCTTTCCATATTCACACACTTAAAATTTTTATAGAGATTGTATTAGTTTATTATAGCTGTGGTATAACAAAATACCATGGACTGGGTAGCACAAACAACAGAAATTTGTTTTATCGTACCTCTGAAGGCTGGAAGCCCAAGATCAAGGTGTTGGCAAGATTGGTTCCTTCTGAGGCCTCTCCTCGGCTTGTAGATGGGCTACCTTCCCACTGTGACTCACACTGTATTTCCTTTGTAGGCACACAACCCTGATGTTTCTTTGTGTGACCAAATTTCCTCCTTTTATAAGGACACCTATCAGACTGGGTGAGGGCCCAACCTAATGGCCTCATTTTAACTTTATCATCTCTTTAAAGGTCTTATTTCCAAATATGGTCATACTTGAGGTACTTGGGGGTAGGGCTCAAAAGTATGAATTTTGGGGACATTCAGTCCATAACAGAAGTTGTTCTATTAATCCAATACTTAGGATCCCTAGCTTAGATACTCCTTCACAGAAAATCGGAGAACGTAGACGATGTAACTGAGAAAAGACGAGAGCCATATGGTGAACATCACAGTTAGTAGGGGAAAGACTATCCGAGCAGAGAGAGGAAAAACCACTGAATTTGATGGAAGGAGGAGGTCATAGATGGTCTTATAGATGGGTATACATACGTGTGAGTGTGTATATAATATAAATACTATATATGTGTTACATATATAGAGATATCCTGTCTTTTAAGAACTATTGAGGGAACATAATGAAAAATGATAGTAAAAAGGAAAGACTATGTGCTTCCACTCCCTCTTGCAACTACTCAAATGATAGTAAAGGACATAATCCAAAAAGGACAAAGACAGAACTTGAGTGGAGAAGCCAAAGAAATGTCAGCAACATTTTGGAAGTTCTCTGACATATGGAAAAGTGTTAAATGGCTCTGCACACTAGAAAAACTGAAATCCAAATGCTTACAAGGTGAAGGAAGCCAATAAGCAAGCTGATTCATGAAAACTTCAGAGATTCTCAGAAATTGGAAGTCTATGGTCCTTCAGAGAATAGGAATTGGATAGGTGTAGGTGCAATTAGGAGCAATGGTCCCAAGTGTGTACAATAAACAGGCCAGAACAGCGAGGGAAAGAGAATCAAGAAGAAAATGGAAAGAAGAAAAACATTTAAAAAATATTTTCCAGAACTGAAGGCCATGAGGTCTCCTGTAGAAGGCCCAATGTGGATGAAAAAAAAATATCAACTCTAAGAGAAATTTGAGAAAAATTTAAAAAACAGAGGCATTTAGTTCAAGATTAGGGGGATATAGTGGAAGGAAAGAGGTTACATACGAAACTTTGAAATTAGAAAGGCACTAACTTCTCACAGCTATCCTGAAAGTCTTTAAACAATGGAGCAATAACCTCAAAATTCTGAATCCAATGATTTTTCATTCAGAATGTTATATTCATCTATCAATTGTATGTGAAGTTTGAATATTATTATTTTCAAACATAAAAAACTCAAAAGTTTACTTTGGATCCTTCTTTAAGAAGTTACCAGAAGGCATATTTCATTAAAAGGTCATAAAAACTCATCATGAAAACTCTACAAGTGAGGTAGAGCGGATGCTCAAGGGTAATGGTAACATTAAACTCTGGGATGGTAAGAGAACCAGAAAGGATATCTCTAATTTAAAAACCAAAAACTTGGAACTGATGGAAACTGAGAAAAGGAGAGGAAGTTGGGTAGAGAGTTTGGTGTTTGGTGAAAAATTAGAGAAAGTAATATAAAAAAATATAAACAAATAGAAAAAAAGAAGGGATAATGTTTAATCCCATAAGGGACAAAAAAGTAAGTGTGATCTATTTTCCTAATTACACTAATGTAGATAGTTGTTACTTAAATAAAAATTGTGCTACAGCTAAATTGGGAAGATGAAGGGACAGATAAGTGGGGGCTTCTCACATACTGCAGAGATATTTTAGCCATGGTAGTGCAAAAAAAGAATGTTAAAATCCCCATCTTCCTTAATAGAAAGTCTATAGATAATGTCTAACATCAGTGGTATCAAGAAAGAAGAGCATACAAATGTTATTTAGAAAAATGGAGGTAAGAATCAGAAGAAGTAACAAGAGTTGAAATAATTTTCTCTAGGGGTTAGGAACTGGCAGAGATGAAAGGAGGCTGTTTTTCATCATAAATTTTTTAGGTGACTTTAAAAAATATGGATATTGATCATTCTGACAAACATAAAATTAAATGTGTATTGTAAAGAAAATGTATTATGTAATACATACATTTATGCCAAAAAGGTACTATCGTCTAAATATTTCTTCATGTTTTATGTCAGAAAGATACTATCATCTAAATATTTCTTCATGCTTTAAAAAATTTTAGCTAGACTCAACTCTGTTGGACACTTGCCCATTTTAATATGCTTTAATCCACCAGCATTTAAGGAGCACCCACCTGAGTTAATATTTATAGCAAGGTCACGCATCCTTATTTCTTTAGGCTGGGGTTTTTGTAGTCATAAAGCCTAGAGGGACTGCTGGTAAAAGCATGTTCCCAACCCAGGTCTCGGGACAGTGGGTGTGGTGACGAGGGCCTTCATGCAAACAGGAATGTCAAACACACCAATCCAAACTCTTGTGGGAATACAGGGATCAGTGGTGTGCTAGAAAAGTTAGTTCTTGATACTTTATAGACTTTTCTCAAAAGGACTTCATTTTTCATGAACGTTTTATTTCTTCCAATAAAATAATCACTCAGAATATTAAAATGGCCAACAATGAAAAACTAATTCAAGTAACACCATGCAAGAAGTTATCTCCCCCACGCCCTCCTCATACACAGTTGGATGTTTCCATACCTCTCGAAAGCCATTGCTTATTTGTTCCAGGCTGAGAGAATACACAAGATCCTTGCCTCCCACGAAGAGTCTCTCCTGATATTCATCCAACAGCATTGCATGGAGATCAAGAAACCCAAAAGGGCTATGAAAGATCGATGTTCGATTTAGGTCCAAGAGTTCTGAAATGCAGAAGAAAATGTTCGGTAAATAAAAGGGAAAATACAAATACCTTTATAACACTTTTATCATGGCTCTATTAACTACATAGTTCCACTAGGTATGACAACATTCATTTTATCACTAATATGAAGTCTTTAGAATTTATTACTCAAAAGATTAAAAATATGCAGTGTGTTAACAATAGTGTATTGCATATTTGAAAGCTGCTAAAAGAGTGGATCTTGAAAGTTCTCATCACAAGGAAAAAAATTCTATATGACATAATGGACGTTAACTAAATTTACTATAGTAGTCTATTCATGACATGTATGTCTATCAAATCATGTACATTTTAAATTTATTCAGTGCTCCATATTGATAAGGGTCTTTCTTGATAAAAGAAGAAAAACAAAAAATTGTTTAACAAGTAAAAATGTGTAACTGGGAATAAATTTTAATGTGCACAAATTAAAATCTTTACAAGTTTGTCAATCTAAAAACTTCAATTCAATATGTAAGGTAGATATCCTATGTTTTTAAATACAGAAAGAGTTAACCTTCATGATCTTATTTATTTATTTATTTATTTATTTGATAGACAGAGATTACAAGTAGTCAGAGAGGCAGGCAGAGATAGAGGAGGAAGCAGGCTCCCTGCTGAGCAGAGAGCCCAATGCGGGGCTCAAGCCCAGGACCCTGAGACCATGACCTGAGCCGAAGGCAGAGGCTTTAACCCACTGAGCCACCCAGGTGCCCCAACCTTCATGATATTTATGTAGAGTGCTATGTAGAAAAGTCATTTTACTGTTAATTTTATATTTACTTCTCTATATGCAACAAAAATTCCAAATCTATAAAAAATATTCTAAAAGCATGCCCATTTAATTCCAGATGCACACCAACTCACACACACACAAAAAAGGTCTCCACTCGATATTGGTTTTGAAAGTTACATCCAAAATCAAAGTGTCCAAGTCTGGAAACTCTCAGGTTGTTAATACAATGAGGTTATGCATGATAGCATTCAGTTCAGCAGGGACAACTGATAAAACTGGTTGGGATCTAGGGACGCCTGGGTGGCTCAGTTGGTTGGACAACTGCTTTCGGCTGAGGTCATGATCCTGGAGTTCCCGGATCGAGTCCAGCATCAGGCTCCCAACTCCACGGGGAGTATGCTTCTCCCTCTGACCTTCTCCTCACTCATGCTCTCTCTCACTGTCTCTCTCAAATAAATAAATAAAATCTTTAAAAAAACAAACAAACAAAAAACTGGTTGGGATCTCTAAAAGATCTCTCTTGATTTTTGGCTGGTGTTTATGTGTTCATGCCTACAGCAGAAATCTCAAGTAATTTCTTTCAACTAACATACACTTAGTCTGGGGCCCCTGGGTGGCTCAGTGGGTTAAGGCCTCTGCCTTGGCTCAGGTCATGATCTCAGGGTCCTGGGATTGAGTTCCGCATCGGGCTCTCTGCTCAGTGGGGAGCCTGCTTCCTCCCCTCTCTCTCTGCCTACTTGTGATCTCTGTCTGTCAAATAAATAAATAAAATCCTTAAAAAAAAAAAAAAAGAAAGTCACAGTCTGACACACACGTCTCATGTGTGTTCATCTGTTTGCTTGTTGAAGGTACTTAACTGTATATGGCAGTTCAGGACATAAGCTCGGTAGGTGATATAGGAGAGCCTTCCATGATGTTACTACTGTCCCTAAGACTGGACCCTGCATGCTGAAAAATTCCCAAAGAGGCCCCCTTGGGAAATGCTGACAAGTTCAAAGACAGCTTCATTTCCTGAAAGTCAAAGCCTAATGCATCTGACAGAGAATGGAGAGAATGGGGAGAAATGGTGACCAGACACTAAACTCCAGAAAGCAGGATGAGATGTGACCAATCTCCATGAACTGTACCCGTTCTGCTTCTGGGAACAGAGAGATGAAGAACCTTTTCCCCCTCTGTTAAAAATCTATTTGGGGCGCATAGATGGCTCAGTGGTTGAGTGTCTCTGCCTTTGGCTCAGGCCCTGATCCCGTTCCCCTGGGGTAGAGCCCCGAGTCAGGCTCCCTGCTTAGCGGGGAGCCTGCTTTTCCCTCACCCTCTGCTCACTGCTCCCCCTGCTTGTGGTCTGTCAAATAAATAGAATTTTTGAAAAAATGTATTTGGGGCGCCTGGATAGCTCAGTTGGTTAAGCGTCTGCCTTCAGCTCAGGTCATGATCTTGGGGTCCTGGGATCAAGCCCTGCATTGATCTTGCCCTGTGTTGGGCTCCCTGCTCTGCGGGGAGTCTGCTTCTCTCTCTGCCCCTCTCTCCCACTCATGGTTGCTCTCTCTCTCTTTCTCTCTCTCAAATAAATTTTTAAAAAAATATATTCACTGTCTAAATCTCTACTCTGTAATTGTAGGTGTCCAAAATTTTGTGGAGTAGGGCTGAGTGTAAACCTCTAGTTTAATACACCTGAAATTAATGTAACACAAGGTGTCAACTACGCTAATAATAATAATAATAATAATAATAATAAAAACCCTTTAGTTTAAAATAAGAAATATTGCTGGGGCACCCAAGTGGCTCCGTCAGTTAAGCAGATGCCTTTGGCTAGGGCTGTTGATTCCAGAGTTCTGGGATGGAGCCCCACATCAGGCTCCTTGCTCAGCAGGGAGCCTGCTACTCCCACTGCTCATGTGCTCTCTCATGTGCTCTCTCTCTCTCTTTCTCAAATAAATAAATAAAATCTTTTTAAAAATAAATAAAATAAAATAAGAAATATTGTTAAATCAAAGTATCTCTTACGAAGGTAAAACTAGTGCTATTGAGTCATTTGACTCTTCACCTAAATAAAGAATCTGAGAACAAATTCTGAGGGAGGGATGTAGAGAATAATTAGGTGCTTTATCTGGGAAGGAGGAGAGAGGAATGATCAGGGTTTCTGAATCTTGAAAGATAAATTTTTGCCATTTAACAATTTTGTCAAGGTAAAATCATATCATTTTCCTTTCTTCTTAGGCATCTACCAACAGTAAGAGAGGCATATTTTAGGGATTTGATACCATAACAAAAATATGGATCAACACCGTCTAGTGCCATTACACCTTGTCTTTACATATGATCACTTATGGTTTTATATCAGGGCTGCTAAATAGACTCTTTTCCAGAATATGTCCCCCCGTTATTCTAATAGGTTGCTAAAATTCTCCAAGTTTTATGGATAGTGAAATCATTATCTGAAAGGATGCAATTAAAAAAGAATGGTTACACATCATCTAGACTTAATAGGTCTCTAAACCATATCCAGTAAGGTGCAGACTTTGGGTAATGAAGTTTGCTGGAAAATGATAAAGTGATGAAAGGAATAAAATACAAGAGCACATCCTAAACTGTTGCCAGAGTGGAATGGTCTATGCCCATATTAAAAAATCTGAAATCAAATGAAGGGCAGCCCAACCAGTAAAGGAGGCACTCCAGGAATCAGTTCCCTCTAGAGATCACCTTACTTATTTCTCAATGAGGTCACTGGGACCTTATTACCCCTGTATAGATTAAAGAGAGATAGACATTAACAGCTACTTATTTTTATAACTCATCATTTCTGCTACACTTACTCTAATTCTAATAGTCTAAAGGTGGTAGTTCTTATTTTTTTGTCTGATTACTGATGCATCAAGCTTATTTTACTCTGGTATATCACCTTTTATTCGGACTCATCTTCCCATTTTGGTAGCCAGGTCTATCCCATGAGATCACAAAAATATACTCATGTACCCATGGAGAAACAGTTTGGAAAATGCAAAGAGAAAAAACTGAAATGTACATCCAACAAATGCAAATTTTTTAAAATGTTCCTTGCTTATGGCCTTTACATTTATCTTTTTTTTTTTCCTCCCCCAACAGTGAACAACCACGTAGTAACTGTTTAAATTACCACTGTCCTGCAGCATCTGGGTGACTCAGTTAAGCACCCCACTCTTGCTTTATTGAGATCAAGCCCCATCTTGGGCTCCACACTCAGTGTGGAATCTACTCGTCCCTCTCCCTCCCCCTTTGCCCCTTGCACTGCAGTGTCTCTCTTCTACATTAAATAAATAAGTAAAATCTTTTCAAAAATAAAATAAATTACCACTTTCCTTTATTTTACTGATAAACTCATATGCCCAGAAATTAAAATAACCACCCTATAGACATACATTATTACAACAAAAAATCACTCAAATTACAAAAAAAAAATGAGAATTAATAGTACAACAGGTATGTATGTCATAACAAAAAGTCCTGTAGACAGAGAATCTGAAGTACCACATGCAAATCTTGTCTTTGTCATTAATTACCTGTGTCACCTTGAACAACAATCTAGCCTCTTGGTCATACCAACTAACATTTATGTTGATGGTTTCCTTACATGTCAACCCCCATTCCACCTTCAAAATTCTTAAGTCTTTGACTAAATTGCATTTCTAAAGTGGAGGTCATAAAAACATTGCAAAAAAACCACACAGATATTTTAGAGCCTTTCAAAGTACAGCACAGAACTTGTGTTTTGGAAGTTTAACAAATGGAAGGAGTATAATGAACAAGTGTAAATATCACACATGCCATATTTAAACTTGCCTAAAGGGAAGTAGTTAAAATATTTATGACTTTTCATATATTTCAATGATACATAAGGTCTAAGAACACTTTGTTTTAAGTTATAAGGAACTGTGGATCTTATTTTATTTATGTTGCCTCAAAGGAAACTGCTGCCAAGATATGTTTGGATACATTAAGTTGAATATCACAGACATGCCTCAGGCAGTAAGTCAATAAATTTCATTTTACTTATGAAGACACTTCCTAGAATAATTCCCAAAGTCACTTTACCTTTTTAAACTTATAAGACCCAATGAATAGACTATAGTTTTCTTTAAACATTTTCACAAAATGAGAGAAGCTTATTGAGTTGCTTCTGCAACTTTCTATTTTGACCATCACCACACAACACAGTAGTGCCAATTACAGATTCCTAAGAAGTCTGGGCTTGTAGGTTGATATATTATTTCAGAATCATGATACTGCCCAATACATATCAATGTGATGGTTTATATATTTCTTGTCAGTTTCCACAGGTATAAATCCTGATTGTGTTCCTTAATTTTCTCTATGACCCAAACTGTCCTTCTTAACTGTCTGTGATGTTCCAACATCCTAGACTTTAAGTCAGGAAAGGTTAAAAGTATCCATTATGAATAAATTCTATAATAGAAACATTTTTTAAAGGCTGTACATATTTATACTTCAATACTAACTCCAATTTTCTATTCTTATCTGATTATTTAATTTGCCTCTTCCCAAAAAGGATCTGAGATGACATACAAATACAGTTAACTGAACAAATATAATGTTAGGGTTATCAAGATGAAGGGGAAAAATTAAGGAAAATAATATAAGACTGGAATTAATTTTATTAACTGAAAGATACTCTTTAATATCCCTATACATCATTAAAGTGAATACCAAAATTACCCCAGACTTCCCAAAATTCAAAGTAAAAGTCACTATACACAATAGAAAAAGTCTATCAGTTGCTTAGGAACATTGGTTGGCGTGATGGCTAATTGTATGTATCAATTTGACTAGATCAGGATTGCACAAACATTTGGCTAAATATTATTTCTGGGTACTTAAGGTGTTTCTGGATGAGATTACCATTTACTTGATGCACCAACTAAAGCATCATGGGAGGATGTCATCCAATGTGTTGAGGGTCTGAGTAGAACAAAAGGTGGAGGGAGGAAGGAAGAAGTTACTTTTTTTTCTTTTTTCCCCCTGCCTATCCAACTGAGCTGGTTCTTGCCAGCCCTTAGATTGAGACTTATATCATCAGCTCCCCTGGTTCTTACGCCTTCAGACTCAGACTGAACTAAACCACCAGCTTTCCTGTCTCTCTGTCACACAGACAGAAGACCACAAGACTTCTCAGCTTCTGTAACTGTGTGAGCCAGTACCTCATTTTATATATCTCTTACAGGTTCTGTTTCTTTGGAGAACTCTGACTATTAAGTATTTAGTATTAACATTGGTATTAAGACTAAGAGAAACTTGACCAGAGGTCCTCTTAATGGCTGAAAAATACAATGACAGACACCTAACATCACTAAAACAAAAACAAAAACAAAACAAACAAACAAAATTAGGTATCAGGAGCCACACCTCCACTTGTAATTCCACGCCTCAATGCAAGCCACCTGAATTCATATCACAGTGCAATCTACCAAAAGTGACTTGATGGCCATGTTAGTAAGGACATTAATTATTTCAATGAACAGAGATTAAATTAGGGTAATATAGGTCCAAGGAGAGAAAAACCAAGCCTCATATTAACAGGAAAACCAAGAGAAGCACAAGGCCATTTCTTTATTGAAAAATGGTGCATCTTTGCTTCTCGATTTTCTTCATGCCACTACTTCACTATACTGATCTAAACGGTTTATTCATTAGTTTGCTCATGCTAAATAGGTGTACATTAGCCCCCAGTTGTATGACCATCCAGCTCCCACCCCACCACAACACAACAATAGTTCTTGCATCTTTGAATTTAAATTCCCAAGGAAAAGAATGTAGTTGATTTAGCCAGTGTTCACAATTCATAAACTGCTGGCTTTCTGAAGACTGGCTACTTTGGAATCAATTAACCATTCATGATTAAATGTGGTAAATAGTGTGGTCCCTATAATTATGGGGGGTCAGAGCTGCCACCATTAAGTACATGTATCAATCCGAGAGACAGACCTATCTAGTCTGTCTTTATTCATAAATAAATGTACAGTACATAAATTCATTGCAATCTGTATTTCCAGTGGACTGAGTAAGCTGACCTACAGTTTAGAGACATTCAGTATAATCTTACCAAGTTTTAAGGAACATCTTCAAATATAAAAAAAATCTTCAAATATAAAAATAAGTGAATTGTTAAAGTCCCTCTCTCAAGTGGAGAATAAATCTTACTGTCTGCACAGAGAATATTACTTCCATTTTTGCTCTCTTTTGGGATAGGGAATCATTCATCTAGTTCATCCATATGAAATTCCTAAGAATCCAAGTGTGCTTTTATTTGTAAAAAGAGCACTGTAAAAATAAAAGCAATTAATAAGACAAGAGCAGTAAAGTTTGATAAATTATGGAATTCCAAAATTTAAAGAAAGAAACAGAATTATTAGGGAAAAAGTTAGTGGAAAGTATTTAATTAGAGCACAGCTATAAAAACAAATTATTGATCTTTCAGTATGTTGAAGAATACTATAAAGAAAGAAAGAAGAACTATCACCTCTATTTTGTAAAAAGACATGTCTTAATAGATGACAGGCAAAACCAAATTCACATAGAAAGAATTCAACTTCATTAACAAAAAAAGAATTTTCACAAAGAAATGTAAAAATCATTTTAAAGGGTATTTTGAAAAAGTACAGTAACCAGTAAAAATGAGGTTCAGTGTATTGTTATTTGGAATCTTTTAGAGGCCAATGTAACATTTCTGTATTACCAAAATTTTTCCCAGTGGACACGTATTACTTTATTTAAAATGAAATTTTGTCATGGGACGCCTGGGTGGCTCAGTCGGTTAAGGTCTGCCTTCGGCTCAGGTCATGATCCCAGGGTTCTGGGATTGAGTCCTGCATTGGGCTTCTTGCTCAGTGGGGACCTTGCTTCTGCCTCTGACTGCCACTATCCCTGCTTGCACACTATCTCTCTCTCTGACAAACAAAATCTTCAAAACAAAACAACAAAATTGTGTCCTAAACAAAAGGGAAAGGGTGGAGAAATGACACCTTCTTTTATGCAACCAAATTTCCTCATATTTCCCAATACTGCTTCTCTCAGCCCTGACTCTCAAGGGGGCTAATAACAATTAATTTTTATTGAGTAGTTATATGTCACATACTAAGAGCTTGGCCTTTATTATCTCATTCAATCATGTGGCACTTTCATGAAGTAGGACCTACAACTATCCCCATCTTCTAGATGCAGAAAGAGGTTTTTTAATATTTGGTGTGCAGTTAGGGTTATTTGGTTACTGTTAGTGTGAAAATTTGTGCAAGAGAATTTGAATGAAGTGCTTTGCCATGAAGAATGCTTGTGAGATGGGGTGTCTACCACCACTATGAACTCACACAGTCATCCCCCATTCTGGTCTCCAGAGTCAATGACCAGGAAGACTAACCTATTAAAAGCTTGTTTCTTACTAACAAGGACTCCATAATCTATTACAGATAGAACTCACAGAAGCAATGAAGAAAAATCTAGTCTATCAAGGGATTACAATGTATCTGAAGTCTGAAGTATTTTTCCAGAGCCTGATATAAATAAGATAAAGTGGAAGGTTTCCCCAACATTGAACAGTTGGTATTAATTAAAAATAACTCAACAGCAGCAACATCAACAGGAAAATTCAGGTTAATATTAATTTCAATTTCCTTTAATTTGTATTATGTAAACGACCTCAAATAACTACAGAAGTTTTCCTGTTGTTGACTTGTCAACTGGTGACATTTTCCACATTGTACATCTCTTGTGAGAAAATGAAAATGTTTTTAATTCATTTGCTTCATTTCCAAGATGTACTGAAAGTTTTAAGGTACGGACTAAATGCAAAAGAAACTCAAGCAAGAAGCTTCCCTCCCTCGAGACTTTTTCCTTCTGTTAGCTTTCAAGCCAGCACTTCAAGTCATATTAGTGATTTTAGCTCCAAATTACAGCCCATGGGCTTGGCATCTTTAGCAAGCAATAGCTAACTTCTTTATCCGTCTGCACTGCTTCAAGCTGCCTAGATGAAAGAATCGGAAAACATACAGGAAGAGGGGGACAAAGGAAACTCTAATCTCAGGTAATCTCCAGAAAACACAGTGCAAATGGACAGTGCTGACTCGGGTAAAAGGAGAGAGCTCATCTTGAGTTCTTCCTACTCTAAAAATAACAGGAATTACTTGGGGGAGGGACTGGACAAAAACAAGACTAAACTGAGATGCACCAACTCAGAGTTCATCCGGAAATGTTCTCAAGAGGGAACTAATTATTATCGCTAAGCCACATGCTAATTATCAGCTGTCAATGAAGATATACACAAAGGATTTAGTCATTTCCTCTCATGGCCTTTCTTTTTTAACCTGCAAGGGAAATAGTTTTAAAACTCATTGGCATCAATATGTTACAGAGACAGTTCTCTTCACTTTGTCAAAATATATTTAAATTCCACACGCCCATGTGTAAGAAGAGGAAGGAGGGGATACACATTTTTCAGCTCTCAAGCAAAAAGGTTTCCAAGGGAGGAGTGCTTTCTTCTCCAATGTACACTTCCTCTACTGTCACCTACAAAGTAGCGACTTCCTGAGACCCAGGAATTTAAACTTTTTACCATTTCCTGAATCAATGCATGTCTTCAAGTTAACTTGACAAGAAAATACTGAACTGCATATAGTAAGCTCTGTTAGGGAAAGTAAAACAGAGGGGCGCCTGGGTGGCTCAGTCGTTAAGCATCTGCCTTGGGCTCAGATCATGATCCCAGGGTCCTGGGATTGAGCCCCGCATTGGGCTCTCTGCTCAGCAGGAAGCCTGCTTCTCTGTCTCCCACTCCCCCTTCTTGTATTCCCTCTTTCACGGTCTCTCCCTCTGTCAAATAAATAAAATATTTTTTAAAAAATTTAAAAAAAGAAAGTGAAATAGAGAAATGAAGCAACCATCAGAAATTTTCTTTGACTTCTTAATGGTTCAAAAAGAAAAAGGTTTCTTACAAAATGATGACTTTGACACATCTGCTCAATGATGACTAATGGTTTGTAATAATATTGAAACAGAGTGGTAAAAAAAATAAGCAATTAACTTTTTTTTTTAAGTGCAAATAAGGGATAGCTTAGTGGTTTGCTAATTGCTTTTTCTAGCAATGGAGTGGCTAGCTTTCATGCATTCTCTGAACCTTTCAATTCTGTCTTAACAAGGCAAAGGTCCTCAAAAGGCACTGCAGTGCCCCAGGTTTTAACCATAAACCACTTCCAAGGAAAGCAAAAAGAATTCAAGTGTATATCTGACTAGCCGTTTATTTCCTTGGTCAAGGAAAACAAGATAGTGTCAGAATTTTAAGATTCCTTGTCTTCTTATCTTATATAAATTATCATTATTTAGTATTATACATGTTCTAGATTACTGGTGTCTAACTCGACAAATGCAAGGTGATGGAAGGACAAGGTTACAAAGAATCAGTCTATCCATTCATTGTACATGTATTTGTATTCATGTATTTAAATTATTGAACAAAATCATAGAATATAAAGTGCTATTACTTAAAAGTGGATAACTAAACAATTTATTTTTGACTGCCTCCTTAAATGTTTCATTAGGATTACACTTCACTGGAGGCTAAAACGCAAGTTCTGTGTGAATGAGCTTCCTAAACTGAGCCTGTGTGCCGAGGCTACTCCGAACTGGACCTTGGTATGTCACTCACTCAACATTCCGTTAAGGATGTGGTGTGTGTGTGTGTGGGCGGGGTTGCTGTCAAAGATTTAATGAGCAATTATATGACCATATTTATTTCAAAAATACCGACTGTTTTTCATGTGCCAAAAGAGGGCAAAAGCTGGATAAAAGGAGGGTTGAAAACTTTTTTTTTTTTTTTTAATCAGCAGGAGAGGAAAATGGTAGTAGCAAAACCAGGTACCTAGTAAACACAGAGACCTACCTGAGTGACTAAACGGAAAAAAGCTAGTTATCAAATTTTACACAATAAGGTAAAAGTATATTTTTATGTTTTCAAATTTAAGTTTTTTAAGATTGGGATAACACAGTCACTCAATTTGATGAAAAATTCAAAATATATATATAAAGACATCCACTGTATTATGCACTCATTGAGGGATTTCAGAGATAATAAGGATCATTGTAATTCTGTACAAATAACAAACAGATTTTGGTATCCCTCATTCTATTTCTCTAAAATTATTTTATTTTATTTTATTTATTTCATTTGAGAGAGAAAGAGCATGAGAAGGGTGAGGGGCAGAGGGAGAAGCAGACTCCCTGCTGAGCAAGAAGCCTGACATGGGGCTTGATCCCAGGACACTGGGGTCACAACTTGAGCCGAAGGCAGACGCTTAACTGACAGAGCCACTAGGCACCCTGTTTAAAATAATTTTGAGGTAAGGTTTTCCAAGCTTACGTACTTGATAATAATTAGGCCCATTTACTTCTCTTCTCTTTCTTTAAGAAAATACATTGGGGCACCAGGGTGGGTCAGTCAGTTAAGCTTCCAACTCTTGATTTCAGCTCAGTTTATCATCTCAGGGTCATAGGATCGAGCCCCACCCAGGGCTCCACAGTCAGTGGGGACTCTGCTTCTCTCCCTCTCCCTTTGCCCTCCCCTTGCTTGCATGCTCTCTCTCTAAAGTAAATAAATAAATACATCTTAAAAAAAAAAAAAGAAAATACATTTTATGGTTCAAAACCAGGAAGAACATAAAGGTTTATAATAATAAACTCCCTCCTGTCTAGACTTCCTCTCCCTCTACAGTTATCACTTCTTTGGCCTCAATGGCTTAGCTGTATCTAGTTTTTTGGATATTCTTCCAGAGTTTCTTATGCATATACAACAAATAAGGTATAGAAATCTCTAATATCTTCCCAACTCTGCGCACAAAAAGAACCAAAATATAAACCCTTTTGTTTACTTTGCTTTTGTTCACTTAATACATCTCAGAAATCTTTCTGATCAAAACTTAGAGAGGGTAGAGTTGCATGATACTCTATTTTAGGAATCACCTATTGGCATGCATTTGAATTCTTTTAAATTTTTGCTATTAAAAACAGCACTACAATGTGTATACATAAACATATGTTGATTTGCGTATGTGAAAATATATTTGTAAGGTATGTTTTTAGAAGCTGAATCACTGGGCCAAAAAAACCCATGAATTTGTAACTTTTTTTTTTTTTTAACAGATATTGCCAATTTGCCTCAGTGGGGATTTTATCAGCTTAATATTCTACTACTCTGTGTAAGAGTGACTATTTCCTTACAGCCTTAACAACACTATATTAGCAAAGTTAAGGATTTTTGCTGGTCTGATTGGGGAAATACAAATTAAATTTCCAGTTCTTTTATTATGGGTGAAGTAAGGCATCTTTTCACATAATATACTTTGTCTTTATTTTTGCCATTTTTCTCTTTCTGTTCATAGCCTATTTTTCCATGGAATTGCAGCTGCTTTGTCAACATCTGAACTTCAGAACTTTTCGAACTGTTAAAAATTCTATGTGATAGGAAGTTATGGTTGAGAGATGGAGGCTAAACCCTTAAATACCGAAATGTGTGCTTCAATCATGTAAGAAATATATTTTTAATGGGTTATGGTTTTACTTTAGTAAATAGATAATTCTTGATTGAGGTAATTCTTGATTGGTGTAACCTGCTGTCTGGCGATTAACAGCTTACACACACACACGCGCACACACACACTAAAGGTTACGAAGCAGAAGTTGCCTGAGAACATGCTCAGTCTCCCAGAGGCTGAATCTGGATGTCAACTAACTCTCATGCACAAATGTTCCTCTGGGGATTGATGGGGTAAGAGAGGCAATGAGCAGCCTTGCTCCCAGAGGGAAGTGCCTTAGTTGTCATGCTGATACACAGTTTTACTACCAGAGGCCCTGGTGAGATGGTTCCTTTCCTAGGACACTGCTAATGATCCAAACTCTCCCATCCTCTCATCCATCCTCCCTGCCTTCAGGACCATATTTTCCATCTTGCCTCTTCAGACTCCAATTCCCTTAGACTTCCGCAAGACTTTTGCTACAGTTCCATTTTTGAAGTTCCTACTGAATCCACTTCTGCTCACTTGGTTTGAACAATTATTTTCTGTCATCTGTGACCTCCAATTTACTACCCTTCCTCATACAGATTAACTAGGAGTTCTTTTAAGGGCCACCGTATAATATTTTCTTAGTCATTCAATCACTAGAATGAAATATAGGAAATGTTGTACTCAATATATAATTTTACCAAGGCCACTCCTGTGGAGGTGATTTTTACTTACGGCCAGGCTTTTACTGAATACTAGCCATTGAGAAAAGTTCTTTCATATGGGAGGAAAAATGATTCACCCAAAAGCTGACCTTTAAGCCTCTTATGAATTTTGACTCTGCAGGTATTTCTGGACACTTGCCTTGAGAAATACACAAATCCAAGCAACAAATATTTCAGAAAATACGTGAAATATTCAGTCAAAGTAGAGGGTAAGGAAGCCAAGAATACACATGAAATACTATCATGTTTTTTATCCTATTAGTCATTGAAAAGGTATGTTGGGGGTGGGGGGCATGTTTCTACAAGTCCTATAAAATGCACTTGGTAGTCTAACAGCATGTTGCAGGTCTGATCACTATGTGAACATTCTTCTTTCAAAATATTTTCATACAGTCTATGAAACTGTCTGTAGTAACAAGGCTTTGATTTCATTTATTCATGTGTTGCTTATTTTTTAATGTTAGATATGTCTAAGTGGATTTGTTCACATTCATATTTTAAAAGCCGGTTTTTCTGGATGATGACATTTCACAATGGCTTGGCTCTTGTTTTGTATTTAAAGCTGAAAGAGTAATAAAATATAATTCTATTATAAATTGACATCATATTGTCAGAATTAGGTTTATGATAAATGAATGCCAGTATTTTGTAATTCATTCCTTCTAACACATACTTAAATAATCTTGACTTGTGATACTCAATCTATACCCCCACCAAAAACATCCCTTCTAACACATACTTAAACAATCTTGACTTCTTTTTTTTTTTTTTAAGATTTTATTTATTTGACACAAACAGAGAGAGAGAGAGAGAGAGATCACAAGTAGGCAGAGAGGCAAGCAGGGAGAGAGAGAAGGAAGCAGACTCACTGCTGAGCAGAGAGCCCGATGCGGGGCTCGATCCCAGGACCCCGGGATCATGACCTGAGCCGAAGGCAGAGGCTTTAACCCACTGAGCCACCCAGGTGCCCCAACAATCTTGACTTCTCATACTCAATCTATACCCCCACCAAATACATGCATTCTGTAAGATGCCTTCTCATTTCTGAAGTTGGCTAATTTGTACATAAATATAATTAGAGTAATCGGCTATTAAATTATATATTTCAATATTAACTCAGAAATGGGGCGCCTGGGTGGCTCAGTGAGTTAAGGTCTCTGCCTTCGGCTCAGGTCATGATCCCAGGGTCCTGGGATCGAGCCTCGAATCGGGCTCTCTGCTCAGCGGGGAGCCTGCTTCCTCCTTCCTCTCTCTGCCTGCTTGTGATCTCTGTCAGATAAATAAATAAATAATTCAAAAAATATTAACTCAGAAATGCTTTATGCTATAAAACTAATGTATCCTTAACAATCTGTATGTTTAAACTGAATTTAAGGCATGCCAAGAAGTTATAAAAAGTCTATTTTTTCATTTTGTATTTGATAATTCTAGTGTTAGAGCAATAGAACTTGCTAATACATAGCCTATTTTTTCTTCTGTTTAGTTTTACTGGGACAGAACATTACTTTAAGATATACAACATAATGATTTTTAACTACATGTAATATATATTATGAAATGATAACCACCATAAGTTAATATCTCTCACTTCACATAATTGTAATTTTTTCTTATGGTAATAAATTTTATGATCTACTCTCTTAGCAGTTTTCAAATACATCATACAGTTATTGTTAACTACAGACACCATGCTGCACATTACATCCCTATGACTTATTTATTTTAGACCTAGAAGTCTGTGCCTTTTGAATACCTTCATTCATTTCCCCTACCTCTCCATTTTTATATTTTTGTGAAAATTTTGTATCTCCCTCTAACAACAATTTTATTAATCTTTGGTCTATCACATAAAATATTTTACCTCATAAATAACCATCACACAACAAGAAGCAAGCAAATTAGCTAAAATCTGAATCACATTTTTACTTTCTCACATACTGGTTCAAATATTTGATGTGTGAAGTTCTTCAGAGTAACCTCATTTTTTAATCACGAAATCCATACTTATTCAGCCAAGTGTCTACTTGTTATCTTCTCCTAGAGTCCAACAAATGGGCTTCTCCAAGGTAGCCAATGAAGAATAAACTCTTTATTTCCACCTATAAACAAATTCTTCTTTCAGTCTTCTACTCTCAGGAAATGGGACTTTTTTTTCCATTTTATTTTATTTTATTTTATTTTATTTTATTTTATTTCTTTTCTGTGTTCCAAAATTCACTATTTAGGCACCATACCCAGTGCTCCATGCAATACGTGCCCTCCTTAATACCCACCACCAGGCTCACCCAACCCCCCCCCCCCCCCCCTCCAAAACCCTCAGTTTGTTTCTCAGAGTCCACAGTCTCTCATGGTTTGTCTCCCCCTCTGATTTCCCCCAACACCCTCGTGTTATTCCTTATGCTCCACAAGTAAGTGGAAATGGCACTTTTAAATCTTG
The DNA here is from genome assembly GCA_004024625.1 of Mellivora capensis. NCBI lineage: Eukaryota > Metazoa > Chordata > Mammalia > Carnivora > Mustelidae > Mellivora > Mellivora capensis. Next base: position 79,421 of record PISX010007833.1, read on the forward strand.
TGAAATATCTGGTTTCATAAGAGATTCTCCTTGTGATTCTTCTTGCTCTGAATGCAGCACTATCTATCCTCAACATATCCACTACAACTTCTAGGCTGGATCAGTGAAAGAATCTCTTCCTTTTCTGCTTCTACCCTCCCCAAGGCATCCTCTACTGTTTACCTCTTAGTGGCCAGTGACTCATTCCAAATATTGAGTCATGATGTTTCTTCCTCTGCATAAACTCTACAACCATTTCCCAATATCCTTAGATTAAAATCTTGGTTCAAAGTCTATCACAATGTCATCTCTCAGTCGTCTACCTCAGGCTGGATGTTGCCCCACTTTCTCCCTTGCTCAGGAAGCTGAAGGGCAGAGGCCTGAGACCTTTGCCCTGACTCTTCCCTCTGCCTGATGTGTGTCTCCTTCTGATCTCCCTTAGAGTGGGCTCCTCCCTCTGTGAAGTCTTCCCAGTCCACGGAATTGAAAGTTCCCACCTAGGCACTGGCTGTTGCATCCTTCACTGGGTCAACGTTACTTGGTTTTTTTTTTCTTTACTTATGTATCTTCTTCCTCCTCTAACAAGAAATAAATTCCATGAGAGTGCTGACTTTTTCCATCTTGGTCACTGTGATAGCCCCAGAACCTAGACCAGTGCTAGGCATTTGCTAGGCCCTGGATAAAGATGTGTGAAATGAAAAGAATTTCTCTGAATCACAACTTTTTATGTATGAAATGGTATAATAACTAATTAGTAGGGTTGCCATAAGAATCAAAGGATTCATAATGGATGGCCAATATGTATGGATTTCTTTCTCCTCTCTTGATGTTGATAAATTATTGGGCATTGAATGAAAACATCCCCTGTAAAAATAGGCCTTTATTAATTATATTCTGTCAAGTGGACATAGTTGCTCTCTAGACTTATTATATACGCTTAAAGTGAAAGAGGAAATTTTGTAACTACTTGATTACTATGATCAGGATAAACAGCCATTCTGTATTTTAAGTTAAAACTTTGCTTTGCTACCAACAGTAGGCTGGAACAATTTTCGATTCCTTCTTTCAGTCCACATCTACCTCAGCTGGCAAGAGGAAATTTATCTTTTTTTCAAAATCTGCTTTATCATTTATTCATTTATAAGCTCAATATAAAATGTATAAACCATCTCTACCCTTGAAATTTCAATCTTAAGTACCAGAGGAGCAGGTACAAATTCCTCCAACATTTTGGTTATTACTATTAAACTGTGAATTTTTATGAGTTTTCCAGTATTTAATTTGGTGGTTGTTTTTGTAAGAACAGAGTTGTCAATTCCTAGATAGGTGCATGGTTTGACCTGGTGTTAAGACATCACAGCTCAATGGCCTCTGCAGTCTCACTTCTGGACCTCTAATAAAGATCGCACTCTCATCTTTATAAAGGCTCCTCTCAAGCCATATAATTTAACCTAAAAACTATCCTTTCTAAAAAAATATGAATTGCAGACATCCCACCCGAGCATCTAACACACCGAACATTTGCACCTTTAAAAAATCTGTGGTTTTCAGTCTCACATATTAACATAAAGTAGTGACTACTATGTTACTTGGATACTTTTTCTATTAACATCACATTTCCTCATAGTTTCAATGCTCACAGAATAATAACTGAATTTCAAATCCAGGCAGACTAAAGGGCAGTTTTCTAATCTTTTGACATCCCATTAATTAAATGGGAATTGAATCTACTCACTCACACTCTAAGACATATATAAGGACACCAGTAATACTGTTGTAGATGAGTATCTGGATACAGAGATGAGGCTATGTATTTGCCCTCATCTGAGAGGGCTGGAAATGCTAGACAACCACTAAAAGCTCATTTGCTCTGAAATCACATGCCTCAATTACTGTAGCTGCTGCCATGTGAACCGGATGCCTCTTCATAGGTAATCGGCCCCCTGGGGAGATGGGTTCTCTTCAAATGTGGCTGAGGAAGGCCAAGAGAGGAGACAGACCAAAGCTCTGTGTACAATTCACTTCCTTTCACAAGAAGCTGCCTTAGCGACTAAGCTGCTAACACATTCTTCTTCTGTTTTCCTTCTCCAGCAATCCTCAATAAGCACAGATTCACTTCCCATCAGAAACCCCTGCTGTTTATAATGTGTCACGGGGCAAACAGTACCTTAAAAGACCACCTGTGTTTTCTTTGAAAACTATGAAGCAGAGAGAACTTGCATTCACAGAAAGGCTCTCGCGTGCTAGGTCTTGTGTGGCGTGAAATATCCAATTTACGTAATTCCACTTGCCCTTCATATCGCTCCAACAATGGATGCATAATGCTCCTCATTCTATAGACGAGGACTAGAGGCTCACAGGAAAAGTTGAAAACGTCCGTGGGTCACAACTCAGTTCAATGTTGATAGCTCTGGATCTAACATGTGATTTTGTTCATTTTGTTATTTGACTGTAACAGAAGAATCTGTAGAATTACATACTTTCTTCATAAACAAATTAGTCAGAAGTTTTCAGTACAGTAAATCTCTTAGGAATGTATTACAGGAAAAAAAAAAAGAGGAATGTGTTACAGGTGTTTTTCCATATTTCATGCACTTATCAAATAATATTTAGTCCTGATAAATGGCCACAGACACCTTTGCAGCAGGCATGTTTTTCAACCTGTACCTCAGCCTTTTCTCATAATTTGCCTCATGCATCCTAAAGGCTACCTCACAGCAGTCATGTTTCTGTTGTGCAATCCAATCAAAACAATCAGAAAAAAACACGAGTTGCAGAGGATCAGACAAGAAAGAGATTAGAAATAAATGAATTATAAAAAAAAACCAAACAACTCTGACGCACTGACTTCAAGTAAGAGGATAGATATAATGTTCTTAAAAATAAAAATTAATTTAAATTAAAAAAATTTATTATTTTATTTAACAGAGATCACAAGTAGGCAGAGAGGAAGGCAGAGAGAGAGGAGGAAGCAGGCTCCCTGATGAGTGGAGAGCCGGATGCGGGGCTCGATTCCAGGACCCTGGGACAATGACCTGAGCCAAAAGCAGAGGCTTTAACCCACTGAGCCGCTCAGGCGCCCCAAAAGTAAAAATTAATTTAAATAAGCACAGACATCTGTGGTCTGTTCCCAACTTTGCTACTGAATATACCATCTACAGGAGATCTAATTTCCCCATTTGTAGGATAAGAGGAATAGATGAAATCATCACTGAAGTTCCCTCTAACTTCACAAACTGTATCACATCATGAACTATATCCTCTCCAGTTAGGGAAAATACTGAGTAGAAGTGTCCAAAGGGTGTTCTCTAGAATTTTTTACTTTGTTAGTTTTATCAACTGTGAGAACTGCAACATTAGTCTTAGCTGCATGGGAAAATAAGAATTAGTGTTGAAGATAAAATTTTCTATCAGTTGAAATCTTATGTCACACAAAAAAATATCTATCATTGGGGCACCTGGGTGGCTCAGTGGGTTAAGCCTCTGCCTTCGGCTCGGGTCATGATCTCAGGGTCCTGAGATCGAGCCCCGCATCAGGCTCCACGCTCAGCAGGGAAGCTACTTCCCCCTCTCTCTCTGCCTGCCTCTCTGCCTACTTGTGATCTCTCTCTCTGTCAAATAAATAAATAAAATCTTTAAAAAGATCTATCACTATTAGTATAAAAACAATAAATGTATCATTATTGATCAGTTTTCCTGTAATATTTGATAGGCTTTACATATAAAGGGGAAGATACGAATCAAATATCCTCTAATTTCATCCTCACATACTAAGAAAATGAAAAAAAGTCAATTAAGTCATACTAAAATTAAAACTAAAGATCTGATAATACATCTGTAAATTATAAGGCAATCCCCTAAGCCAAAGCCTTACCCCTCCGGAAACAAGTTGGCAAAACTGAATAATACCCTTTCACACATGCTGAAAACAAGAGAATGGATGATAGGTAAGAAAAAGTCTGGAAATCTTAGAAGACATTTTTTAGAGGACAAATTAAAATGCCCTTTGTAGAACTCACTACAAAATTAGCTATAGACAAGCAATTTATTAGTAGAACAAGTTGAAAGACTGAAACCAAAGTTCTGCCAGGACATTCTAGATCGGGTCCTTGTTCTATCGTTCATGATAGAACTGCCCATCGGCTCCTTTGAGAATCAACTGTATTTCTGAAAATATCTTTTCTGTCAGCTGAAAGCAAAAGTAAAATGCAGCTGAAAAGAGCAACAGATAGCTGCCCTATACCCAGCCCCCGACTTTATCAGAGCTGATGCCTGTACCCAGGTAACTGGTCATCCATCATCAAGTCAAATATGATTTTACATCTGCTTGGATCTTTCTGGCAAGGTCAGTGCCCCTATCCGGGAAAAAAATTCCATATGAAATTGGGAACAGGAGGTCAATTTTCTCTTCCTGCCATGACCAAGAAGAGATGCTTCGGCCACTGGAAAGGAGCAAATGCATTAACCTCCCTGACCAGCAGCCACCCTTCACAGGAATGATGCAGTATTTTAGAATGCTCGCGGTTGGTGACTGCTGGAATTTATCACCTTCAGAGCTGTGTGTGAGTGTGTGTGTGTGTGTGTGTGTGTGTGTGTGTGTGAGAGAGAGAGAGAGAGAGAGAGAGACAGAGAGAAAGACACAGAGAGAGAGAGATTGAGAGTTCAAGGAAACTTAAAGAATGTTAATATATGGAGGAACTGTAAGCAAGAGTGTAAAATCTTTCTTCTTCAGAAGGGAAAAAAGAAAAATGGAAATTAAAATGGATGCAAGTAATATCAGGAAATGATCATCTGGGCTGTAGGGCATATTGTTAAAAATAATGCAAATTAACAGACATGAGACTTAGGTATTTAAAGGCATTGAGTCCCAGCCTGCTTTTGGAGAACTTATTATCCATACCAGCCCTGAGAGCCTCCTGCTTTCCTACATGGAATAAAAACATGTTTTACTATACCTGAATTAGTAAATACTTTCAAAATTACTAAAATGTTTATAGGGAAAACATCCAAGAATATTAAAAAAAATGAATGAAATGACTAGTAACATATTTTTTTCTGTCAAAGGCAAAATTACTAAAAAAGGCTGTAATTCCTATAAAGTCAATTGCTTTTCTTTTAAATTCTACAGTCATCCCATTCATGTCTTAAATATTCATTGAGAAAGTATAGTATATATGACATCTTATAAGAATCTTATGACAATAAATTATCTAGAGTAAATTAAAATTTTAGAAGGCAATTAATTAGCATACTGCCCTTAGTAAACAAGGATTTTTATGGTTTATCAGTGACAAATTACCATGGTTAAAATAATTTCCAACATAACTGACTACCCTACTTCTATGACCAATATGACACCACATTTGGGGGAAAAAGACACTATATTTGGAATCAAAAGACAAAAATTATTACTTTTTTTTATCACGTTAATAGTGAATCCTCTGAACTTACTATGAACAAAAGTCTAATGCCTTCCAGAGGGACTAACCTAATGAGCAAGACTGCCTATGTGGTATAATTTGAAGAGGGGTACTGCCGATGGGCCTCTGAGTCCAATTATTTAATCCCCTCCCAGTTTCTCCAGTTGTTAAAGTTTTACAACTTTGATATTTATGGCTTTCAAAAGACCCTATTAAAATTTTGGGACCTCGGGGCACCTGGGTGGCTCAGTGGGTTGAAGCCTCTGCCTTCGGCTCAGGTCATGTTCTTAGAGTCCTAGGATCAAGCCCCGCGTCAGGCTCTCTGCTCAGTGGGGAGCCTGCATCCTCCTCTCTCTCTGCCTGCCTCTCTAACTACTTCTGATTTCTGTCAAATAAATAAAATAAAATATTAAAAAAATTTTGGGACCTCTGGGAGGGATTATACCTTAAACCTTTATCAACTAATAACTTTGCTTTGTCTGGGTCCTTAAACTGGGTCTAGTGTAAATGAAACATTTGATGAGCCTAAAGGAAGCGGGTTTCTCCAGTGGAAACAAAGAATAATATTAGGTTAGGGGTATGTGGGAGCTTTGGGGGAATGCAGAGGTTGACACCGATACAACGTTCATAATGTTGCCCCAGGTTTCTAGGGTGTGGCACACAGCTTTGCTATGTTGCCAAAATAGGAAGTCCAGAGCTAACTGAATTGTTCACTTCTCGCCTGGTTTTCTGGAGGCAATCAGACACACTCCATGACACATGAGGGTATGTCTGAATGGTGTCACAAAAGTCTGTGTAATTTGGCCAAGAATTTACTTTGGCACCCATCAACCTGACAGAAAAACATTATTTTATTGGTAAATTCAGGGCTCAGGAAGGGAGAGTTTCTTCATGCTGATTTTGAATCTGTTTCTCCCTAGAATTTTGGTTGCATGTAGAAATCCCAGGAAAGAAAGAAAGAAAGAAAGAAAGAAAGAAAGAAAGAAAGAAAGAAAGAAAGAAAGAAAAGAAAGGAAAGAAAAAGAAAAGAAAAGAAGAAAAGAAAGAAAAAGAAAAGAAAGGAAAGAAAGAAAGGAAGAAAAGAAAGGAAAGAAAGAAAGGAAGAAAAGAAAGGAAAGAAAGAAAGGAAGAAAAGAAAGGAAAGAAAGAAAGGAAAAAAAGAAAGGAAAGAAAGAAAGAACGAACGAACTGATGCCTGAGTCCCTTGACAAGAGAGTTGGGTATTTTTGGTCTGCTGCTGGCATTTTTTAATTTCCCCAGGGAATTTTAATAGGCCACCAAATCTGAGAGCCTCTGCTGTAGAATGATTCTGCTGGAGCTCAGCTATTAGCACAAGATTCAAAAACGATATGCGA
>PISX010007834.1:0-52747 GCA_004024625.1 Mellivora capensis
CCATGTTGCTACAAAAGTCTGGTATTCATCCTTTCTGATGGAGGCATAATACTCCATAGTGTATATGGACCACATCTTCTTTATCCATTCGTCTGTTGAAGGGCATCTTGGTTCTTTCCACAGTTTGGCGACTGTGGCCATTGCTGCTATAAACATTGGGGTACAGATGGCCCTTCTTTTCACTACATCTGTATCTTTGAGGTAAATACCCAGTAGCGCAATTGCAGGGTCATAGGGAAGCTCTATTTTTAACTTCTTGAGGAACCTCCACACTGTTATCTAAATTAATAATGTCAAGCATTTTTGCTTGTTTTGTTTCCATTTGCATATTTTCAATAGTGATACATTCATTCATACCTTATTTATTTATTTATTTATTTAGTAATTGGGTTGTTTGTTTTCTTCCTTTAGGTTTTGAGAGTTCCTTTTTCTGAGCACACATCCTTTGTTATGTAGATGTGTTGCAAATATTTTATTCAGTCTCTGGATTGGCTGTCTTTTTTTCTTTCATGATTTTGTGAGTTATGCTTTTCATGTCCTATCTAACTCAGTCAAAATTATGTTCTCCTATGTCTTTCTGTTGATATATTACAGTTTTTAGGTTTAACTGTTAGGTGCATGATTAATTTTGAATTAATTGTTGCATGTGATGATAGGTAAAATTGTTTTTTCTTTTTTTAAGGATTTTGTTTTTAAATCATCTCTATTCCCAACATGGGACTCAAACTCACAATCTCAAAATCAAGAGCTGCACGCTGCACTGACTGAATCAGGCAGGTGCCCCAGTTTGTTTGTTTTTAATGTGTGCGTCTAATGATTCTAGCACTATTTGTGGGCATGGCAAGATTTTCTCCAGTGAATTATCATGGCTTTTGTTAAAACCTCAATTGACCATATACATGTGGCTCTCTATCGATATTCCATTTTGTTCCATTAATTTATATTTCTTTTGTTTGCTCATTCTGCCATTACTATATTGTCTTGATTATTGTAGTTTTATAGTAAGTCTTGGAATCAGGTATTCTAAACTCTTCAACTTTTAAAAAAATTGTTTGGGCTATTTCTAGGTTTTATTTTTTTATTTTTATTTTTAAAATAAAACATAAATAAGATGGGGCACTTGGATGTCTCGGTCAGTTAAATGTTTCCCTTCAGCTAAGGTCATGATCCTAGAATCCTGGGATGGAGCCCCATGTCATTGGGGCTCCCCACTCAGTGGGGACCTGCTTCTCCCTCTACCTCTGCCACGCCCCCGGCTTGTTTTCTTTCTTTCTCTATCATATAAATAAATACGATCTTTATTTAAAAACATAAATAAGAACGTACTTTATAAATTAAGAGGGACTTTTATGCAGGGCACCTATAGATAGTTGGTACTTCCTCTAGTAGATAAGCAGGTTATCTCTGAAAAGGGGACAGAGATCTTGCAATAAATTATTTCAGAAGAAGAGCTACAATCTGTTGAAATCCTATCACTCTTTCTGGGAAGGAAAACTTATTGTTGGTGTCCAAGTACTAAAGTCTCTGTAGGGGGTGGAGCGAATCTTTCCTGAAGAGCTCCAGGGGCCACGCTGACTCACATTCCCTGACTGTATTGACTCTTCCATATTCTATGCCTTTGCACATGGGTTTCTTCTGAGAATGTCTTCTCCTCCATACCTACTTGCTAAACTCCTACTGATCTTTTATGACTAAATTCAAGCTTCATTTTTTTTTTTTTTTGTTTAAGATTTTATTTGTTTATTTGAAACAGAGAGAGAGATCACAAGTAGGCAGAGAGGCAGGCAGAGAGAGAGGAAGAAGCAGGCTCCCTGTTGAGCAGAGAGCCGGAGGCGGGGCTCGATCCCAGGACCCTGAGATCATGACCTGAGCCAACGGCAGAGGCTTTAACCCACTGAGCCACCCAGACGTCCCTCAAGCTTCCTTCTAAATTGAATCTTCTCTCCTGTCCCAGATGATTTCCCAGGAGTCCCCACAGCTCTCTGTGGAGCTCCTTCATAGAGCAGCTCAGTTCTGGGATTATATTTAAACGGATATGCCCATTCCTTCATTACTCACTCAACAATATCAGTACCTACTATATATCCGTCAGGCCCTGTGTGGATGTTGGTGACATAAGAATGAAGAGGTCACAATCTGTTCTTCCAGGACAGTGGTGTCTGATAGAGGAAAACTGCCATGGAGACAAATATGCCTTTGCAGTAAAGGTTTATAGATCGAGGCTCTAGGGTACAGTCCTGGTAAAACAAGGAAAGGATGGGAAGGAAGACACACGCTGACTTCTGAAAGAACTTTTAACCAAGCGGACGGGTCTTTATGTTTGCTTAATTGGATCACTGTATAAGATTTTGTTTATTTAAAAGATTTTAAAATTTGAGGAGAACCAGACCCACAACTATAGAAAACAAACTGATGGCTGTCAGAGGGAAGGGGGGATGTGTGGCAGAGAAAAATGGTTGAAGGAGAGTGGGAGATATAGGCTTCCAGTTTTGGAATGAATAAATCAAGGTAATAAAAGGCATAGCATAAGGAATATGGTCAATGGTATTGTGAGAGTGTTGTATGGTGACAGATGGTAGCTACATTGGCAGTGAGCATAGTATATAATGTAAAAACTTGCTGAATCACTATGTTGTACACCTGAAAGTAAGGTAATGTTGTGTGTCAACTCTGCTTAAATTAAAAAAATTAAAAGCAATCAAATAAAATATTGGGGCACCTGTTTGGCTCAGTTGGTAGAGCATGTGACTTTGCTCTCTTTGAGTTTGAGCCCCATGTTGGGGGTAAAGTTTACTTAAAAAAAGAAAATAAATAAAAAAATTTTAAGAACCTCCAAACAAATAAATAGATAAAAATTAGATTGACTGCCTCTTCTACCTTCGTATTTTTAATTTTTAATTTCTTTTTTTTTACACCATACTTGTATAGCAGCGTGAAGTACATGGTTAGAACTTCAGTAACTCAGTTTTAATTAAGGCCATAGAACATGTCTTAATATTATATGAAAGACCTATTAAGCACGTAATGATTTTGAGGTAATTTTCAAGGCACTAGAAGAAAAACAGTAAAAAAGTCTGATAAAGAAAATTCGCTGTATACTTGATGAGATAAGCCTTAAATAAGGACAAACACATACAGAATTTATAACACAAACATTTCAATGACAAAGGGATCTCATTAGCCAACATATTCTTAGTCATCAATTAAACTGTTTAATAAATAATTGTTCAAGGAATTCAGAGAATGAAGGTGGTCAACAAGTCTTTTTTTTTTTTTTTTTAAGATTTATTTATTTATTTATTTTAGAGCTAAAAGAGAGCGAGCGAGCAGGGGTAGGAGCTAAGGGAGAGGGACAAGCAGACTCCGGCTAAGCATGGAGCCCGACATTGGGCTCCATCCCAGGACCCTGAGACCATGACCTGAGCCAAAACCAAGAATTGGATGCTTAACCAACTGGGCCACCCAGGTGCCCGGATCAGCAAGTTTTTATGAGGGTAGTGGAATCTGAACTTGGTGCTGACGGGCAGGTTTTGTCTATTTGGACAGACCAAGAGGAAGAGGAGATAATGAAAGTGAATGTGTGAAGAGCTTTGACTTTGGAATCAGAAATCTCTGGGTTTTTCCTCATCTTTACAGCTTAACTCCAGGCATCTCTTCTCTGAAGTCTTTACTAACACCTCACTCCCTTCTTCTCCCACCCGGCAGAATGGGCCACTCCCATGGCATTTCTACCATTTACTCGATATACATTAGCAACAATACTTCATTGCATTTTTAAAAATTTGTCATTCTGGCATTTACTTGATCTGTGACCTAGTCAAGTAAGCATACCTTTCTGAGCCTCAGAAAGATATTTTCTTCACTTGTAAGGGAGAGACTCATACCTCAGAGGATTGTTTTGGAAGTTAAATAGGCTAACTCATATAGCAGCATAAGGGATGCACAGGATTGGGAAATGTTTTATTTCTGTCCTTTGATATGAGCAAAAGCTTAGAGTGGGGAAGGCAAGAATGCGTGGAGGAGAAGGGGAGAGAAGTAGGTAGACATCCCATGGGGCTCTGTGAGGGACAATAGTAGCTTCACTGTGATGGCAACCAGATGTCATGATCTGTAGGGTACACTCTCAGTTCCTAAAATCAGTATCTTCTCTATATTTCTCCCTTCAGTTTAATCAAAAATCAGCAAAAATTTGAAAGTTAAACCAAACGTGTGAGGCTTAAGTCAGCCATACAAAATTCCTGTTCTTAGTGGTTTCAATCAAACAAGTGAAAAAAAAGATATGGATATTGTGTGATATCATATGCTACATTATAGAGATTATGTGATACTTCTTATTAATAATCTACAATGGATTTTTTTCAAGGTGAAATGAATCAGATGCTCATTTTCTAAGTTTTACCATTTATAAATGTAATTATGAAAAAAGAAAATAAAATGGAGTCGTTTAAGACTGAAAACATTGAGGTGCAAAATTTTTACGTGTAGAAGAAATTAGTACGTGCAGGATTGAAATATTTTCAAGTTATTTTATGACTGATTTTGGCCATCTAGCTTATAATCATTTAAATTTAATGTTTAGCTTCATCAGACTCTGTATGAAAAATTTCTTTTCTAGCTAGAGACGCTTATGCATGGAAAATAGTTAATAGATACATTTATAGGTATGAAAACCGTAAACCAGCATAAGGAGTTCTCTGTTTGGGTCTGGTAAATGTAGACGTTGTAATGCAGGGAGAATTCAGTGGGTCACTGAAATTGAAATTGCTTGGAGCCCACAGAGGTTCTGTGGCTCAGACAGAGAGTCAGAAAAAAGTCGGTTGATTATCTGTGTAGCCACTACTGTATACTTGAAACTTCACTTATTATTTTCACTACGTATATATATACATAATACTTATATATTTTATTTTTATATATACTTATATGTGTATTTATGTATAATATGTTATATATATGATATATATTTTCAATAATATATTGAATATATTTTGACATATACTGATTACATATATATAAAAGAGAAGTGAAAAAAGAGAGAAGAAAAGAAGCCAGGCTTCTTTTCTTGTGGCCAGCTCAAAGAACAGTTCACGTCCCAGCCTGTGAGGACGGTTGGTGTGTCTTCTCTTCAGAAGAGGGAAAGGGTCAAACAAAGACTGAAAACCAAGTAACGCGATACAGTTGGGCCACCTCTCCGTCCCTCAGCTATACTCTTTAAATGCAAATTCAGCCCTTTCCTCAAAGACCAGGCTTTTGTGATATATTTTGACCTGCAATCATTAAATCCAGTTGCTTGTACACAAACAGAGCAAGGAATCTTTTCTCCTTTATCTCTCCTGAAACCCTTCTGCCTCCAAGTAAAAGGGAGTCATTCAAAAAACAAAACAAAACAAAGCAAAACTTCATTAAGACCTATTGTTCCTACTCCCACAGTCTATCCCAAAAGCCCTCTGCTCTTTTTCCTGCTGGCCCTGAAGAGGATCACAGTAAAGATCCCAATTCTGCAATTGAATTCATCTGTAAACGCCACGGGATTCCTGGAGAGAGACAGTGATTTGATTTGGGCATTTGACAGTAGTAGCACACTGGCAAATGGTCTAGGTCAATAATGTTTGTACTGGGTTTAAAACAGTCATGTGAAAACTCACTGCAGAGAGCTCCCAATTCTCCCCGTAGAGTATGTCAAAGGACTTGGGAGAAAAAAAGATCAGTTTCTTCTGGGACTGATAAGCCCTGGAAGCAGCTAGCCTGGGGACTCTAGCCTTGCTCTAGGTGGTGCTTTATCTTAGCGAAAGAGAGAAGATGGGAAGTCTGTCAGGCTTTTCCAAATTTATAACCTCTGATTCAGGCTCCTCATGGCCAAGCGAGGGTCCTAAAAAGCAGAGACCGTGGGGGCAAGTTCTGGAGGGGAGAGGAAGGAACTATGTGAGGACAGGACATTCAAGGACCTTCTAGAATCCCAAAATTGCAGTCATGCCTTCAGCAAGAGAACCAGGAAGCTAGAAATGACAATTTATTATGATGCCTCTTTTACTCTCTCACTAATCCTTTAATCTTACGGAAGACATACATGTGGACGCCAGGCAAGAGTAATGGAGCCTGAGATTTTCTCTTGCTGCAGCTAAGGGTGTAAGTCAGACTTCCTTTCCCGCAAAGCCCCCTTAAAGGGCATGGGAAAGGGATAAGGAGAGAAACTGGCAGAGAAAAGAGAATAGGTCTCTGTTTTTTAAACCTGCTGCTATCACATAACCAAGGATGGCTTGAAAAGAAATGCTTATTTCCTGGTGGTTCTAAGCATCCTCACATGAAGACTGAAAACTTAGCTGGGGAAAAAATGACCTAAATATTAAATTCTAAACGATAAACTGACTCATAGCCACTGGACCCAGGAACATTGTTATCGATTTTCAGATATCATATACTGACCAAGACGCTCTCTCAAATGAAGAGGCAGGTTGAGTTATACTGTGAAACAGAGTTTTACATTTTTGTGAGTCACAGAGTTAACAGTTAAAAAAAAAATCCTACTGGAATCTGAAAAATGCCTTCCCTTCTTATCTCCTTTCAGTTTTATAAGCCACTAAATGTTAATAAAAATGAGGTTACCTCAAAATATAGTTTTCAGAAGACATATTCTATGTCAGAGTTTAGCCCATGAAGAGATATACCTGAATTTTGTAGTTAAAAAAAAGTCATTCATCTCAGCTCTGCACCTGTAATGAGAAAGGCTTCTGTTCCACAAAGAGCCACAGTCTCAGGCACACAGATGGGCCACAGCCAAGGGCCACTGTGCCCTCGGACACATCTGTTTGCCAGGAGGGATCCGAAAGCAACATGCAGAATGGCAGAACGGACTCTTGCCCTGTGTGAGACTACAGAAGATGTGAAACCCATCTGAAATGTATACTGGAATTCTTTTCTACAAATCATGACAAGATTAATACAGAAAATGCAAACAAGAAAAAACCCAGGATCTGGCTCATTCCCCTGAGGTAGTGGGAGGGAAATTTCTAGGGAGATTAGGTTTCGTTTTTGTATAATTACACACTCCATTGAATTTAATTATTTTATAGTTAAATTCCTAGAAGACAAATGTCTCCTTAGTATATACCTTCATTTTCTTTCTGGTGTAATCACATTTTCCTAGATGTTTTGATAAGAACTTGTGTTTTAGGTAATGTTCAAAGTATGGTATGAAGTGAGAGCTCTCTTTGGGAAGTGTTTTTCATTGTCCATTATTTCGCTGATCTCACTGTGTATGAATAAAAAATTTAAAAATTGGTTAAGGCTCTGTATTTTAACCTCACAAATCCCGATTTCTGTCTCCTCTAGCTTTTTGAGGCTACCGCTGGACTTCTCAAGGTCTGATTATTAGGTCATTGTTAAGGGTCCGTTCCTGCCTCAGCCACCCCACTGCGCTGGCAGCATACCGGAAAGGAGATGAGGTTTTGAAAGATTTATCTTGGAGGCCAGAGATTTCAAGCCAACATCAGACATTCTGTAACTTTTCTCCATGTGGGCTTGACAACTTCTGTCTAAATTAGGTCCGAAGTAGATTGCTGTCAAGTGTGGTTGTGGGAAGAATGCTGGTGCAGAGACCTGGTTTCTCTCTCGGTCTGGCTCTGCCCCTAATTGGCTACGTGACTCAAGCTTTCATTCAACATTTATCCAACCTCCGGGAATGCCTCTTGCATGGCAGACGTGGTCTGGTTTTGTTTTTCTTCTGAAATTTTGGGAAGAACGATAGCATAGTAACTGAGAGCTGGTCTCCAGATTTGGATTGAGCTGTTTGGAGTCCCAGCTTTGTGACAAATGCGTCTTTGTGCACTTGTTTACGCTCTCCAGACCTCAGTTCCTTATTTATACTATGCTGGTCATCTAGACTTCACAGGTTGCATTGTGATTTAGAAGAGACAATGAAGGGAATGTGTGTAGAATAATGCGGGGCCAACTGCTAGTGTCCTCTAACTAGTAGCTATTGTTACCACATAGAGAAGAAGACAGCAGGGGCCAATGGATTCTCACTGGGATGAGAAACAGATCTGGTGTGAGTCCTCAGTCTACCACTTGCTCTTGGGCAGGTAACTGAACGTTTTTTTTTCAGCCTAAATCTACTTCTGTACAGAGAAGACGAACTAATCTTGCCTTCCTTTGGTTCTTTAGTGGATGAAAATAGACACGTGAAAACATCACCTTTTGTTTATCTGCACCCCCTCCTCCACCCCAAGGATCTAGAAGGAATGTTGTTAAGATACAATTTTGGTCTCACTTAACATTTGTCAACAAATCGCCATTTTCTCCAGAATTAAATCCAAATCTATTAGCATGTCATACTGAGCTTATGCTCCAATCTCTTTCTGAGGCTACGACTGCTATTTTAATCCACCTTTCCATTGTCTCTGACCAATTGCCAGTCACATGGAATCGACACACATTTCCCTGATCACACTTTGCCTTTGCACAGCCAATTCTTCCTGCTTAAAATGCCCTTTTCCTTTTGCACTTAACCAAACCCTCTCGTCATTTAGCGTGGCTCCTGTGCATTCTCTGCAGACCTTCCAGACTACTTCCTTGGAGAGTGAGCTCATCACTCTCTCCTCTCCTCCAATGTAGCAATTTGTTGAGTCTTTATTCTGGAATGAACGAATGACCTTGTGAATTTCGCAAACATACATGGTATTTCCTTAAACACAGGTATTGTGTTTTATTCATCTTTGCAACCCAAGAGGCTAGAGCAATTCTTTGGCATTCAACAAATTGTTTTTGAACAGAAGAAAGAGAGAGAAAGGTTGGAAGGAAGGAAGGAAGGTAGGAAGGAAGGAAAGAAAGGAAGAAATTTATTACTATTGTTGAATTCATTTTTATTGTATCTGACAAACCCATAGTTTTTAAGTTAAAATAAAAAAACAGAAAAGTTTACAGACACTTGGAACACATTGCTCCAGAGTCGTTCTGAGCTCAGTGGGCGTCCCAGGCAAGAAGAAGCTCTCTAAAGTCAGCTATTTTTAACAACTATAATTGCAGCATTTGTTGGATTTAAAGCAACAAAATGGTGAACCTTTTCTTTCTTCTAGTGCATATCTATAATGCAGAGATATTCCAAAGGAAAAAAATCATTAACTAATTAAAAAATGAATGAAATGTGCCTTTGTAATTAATATAAGGATTTTTTTTTCCCTTGGTTTGGGTCTTAACAGAAAAATCATAACTTGTCTTTGCATGAATTAAAAACCAATCCTGACCAGTTGTTCATAAAATTTCAACATAAATGACTAAAAAGTAATTACTAACTCAAGATGTGGGAAAAAAAAAAAAAAAAAAAACTGTTGGGAGGGGAGGAAAAGAAGTAGGTATGGTGAGAAAAAAAACAAGATTTGAGGCCTTTGAAGTTTCCTCAGCATGGCTGACAACAGTGGCCAGCCAGGCCTGAATTCCTCACGCCTTCCCCAGACATCCCCAAGTTTTGAGGCAAGATTCGGTTTGCTTTGAGTTTATTTCCAGTTCTTTTTCTTATCTTTTCCTCCATAGCGGAGTGGGGAGATCTTTTTGTTGTTTGCTCTCCCCACCAGGTCTCCACTGGTCTGTGACCCTCTGAAGTGACCGGGACCCCTGAGTTCCCTTTCCTCTGCATTCCAACCCTGTAGCTTTTCAGTAGCTCTCAACTATAGCCAACTGCTAAACAAATCTACCCTAGGGTACAGCCCTCCCAGGGGGTGGTTCTCACTTGAAAAGAGGTCATCCATTTAACCAAAATGCATTTCTAAGGGATAGCATGTCAAGGCGTGTGAGAAAGTGAAGTGTGGAATTTCATGCCTTTGGAGGAAGACAGTTGTAGCACTGGGAGTCTTCTCAGTACCTCGGGATTCAGGCACTTTGCAGCTGAGGATGGTTGCCCGTTGGGCTTACTGTCGCTCAGGGAAGCGGAGGGGGCTGGAGGAAAGACTGCTTCTGGGGTTGGTGCTACGGAGCTGGTTGCCAAAGGTTACATCCAGCAGTAGCAGACGAGTGAGGGCGGCTGAGCTGAAACTGTTCAGGGTCCTCGGCTAAGCTTTTCCCCTAGAGTTCTTTTGTGAATATTCCCTGCAGCCCATTTTCAAGGCTGTTAATCTGAACTTGGAAAATTCGCTAATTTTCAGGACAGGTGTAATGAAAACAAAGTTACCGAGCAGTCAGCTTCTGATTGTAGGTCTGGAGCCGAGGACATCATTAGAAGAATGGTCCAATGTGTTCATTAAGCCATTAGCTTTTATTTTAACCAGTGTGCAAGCTAGGCTTTTTTAAATGCCCAGAGATTCTCTTAAAAGAAGGATGTAAAAGCGCTACAAAAAAAGACCTCTAGCTGTTGCCTAGGATAAAATCATAGAATTTCATGTTGGGAGGAAATGGAAAGGTCATCCTGCCTCTGACTTTTACAAGTTGCTATCACTTGAAGAAATGGGAGCACAGGATAGAGGAAATAGTTTTGGACTGGGATCCAAAAAAACCTCGATTATTCTCTCCCAGTGTTGCATTCTCATTTGCATGAAGTCTGACGAGTCATTTTTAAAAATTTTTATAAGGAAGTGACAAACTGGTAGCTAAAGGCCATGATTCAGTTCAAACATGTTTTGTTTTTCTTACAGCATTTAGAAAATTAGAAAATTCCATCTAAAAACCTAGATGTCCAGTTTCTCTTGGAAAAAAAAAAAAGATGGCCTACCCCCTCCATCATCAGTATCTGGAAGGCACTGAGTTTGGAATCTTTGAGCTAGACATGGTGTACCAATATTATTAACTGTAAAATGGGCAGGAGGGAGAATGACAGGTGATACTAGAAAAGCAGTTTCCAAATTTAGCTGATCATAGAAATAATTTGGCATAGCCACAAAAATGCAAATTTGGGGAGCCCCACTCATGGGGGATTCTGACTCAGTGGGTAGGGGTAGGGTCCGGTTTGTTTGTTTATTTTTTAAGTTCCTCAGCTGACCCAAGCAAGGGTTAGAATCCTGACTTCAAATTAGCTCTAAAATTCTAGCTCTAAAATTCTTATCAACCCAACTAAGCCCAGAATTCTAGTTTGATCATTCTTTTTCAGGTCAACGGACTTCAATGCACTTAAGGCTCTGGTGTAATTATTAAATCCAATTAGCCACTGTGTTAAATTATTTCCAGTCAACCTTAGGCTATTTACTAGAACATCCCCCAACCTGTGATCTGAATGGGAACAAAGGGACGTGGGGACTTGAATACTATTCATTTATCACTTCCACATTAAAGCGACTTATTCACACAGCAGGTAAAAATTCCCACAGCCCTGTCTCACTTTTCTGAGGATATACATATTTAAAAAAGAGTTAAGGGAGAGAGGAAATTCTTATCAATGCACCATTTGAGCGTAAATCACAGAAAGGGATCTGCAGGATTAAGGGTGCTCTGATAACAAGCACATTTTACGTGGGTCTGTTTAACTTGTGTTTGGGACAGTTTCTTAGAAACTTGAAAAAAATACAGGAAGGGATTTAAATTTGATGCAGTGGGGTCTTTAAAAATTTGGCACGAATCTTTGCGTTCTTTCAACTCACCCTTCAAGGTATCACAATGTGAGAGAACGCAGGCTCTGGGCTCAGACTGCCTAATATCAGAAACTGTGGACTGATGCCTGTAGACAAGAGGCTTGAGGAGAGGAGCGAATGGTTTCTATGGAGATGGGAATTAGTGAGGAAGTGCTTTCCTTTTGATTCTCCTCCATCCTAATAGGGACAATTGCAACCATTTATCTTTGCCTGAAAGAATAAGGACATCTTTGAGAACAATAGCAAGGACTTGAGTGAGACTATTCCTTGTTAAATATCCTAGAATATCACTCCCTACCCCTGCTTCTTTCAATGTAAATCATAAGGTCTTTGATGGTGGCCTTGGCATAAGAGGGATGACTTTGATTTTTGTCAGAGAGAACAAAATCAGGAAACCCATATTACTTTCTGTTCGTAATATTTCACATATAATTATGCTATTTTAAAGTTACAATGTATACTAAGTATTTGTAAAAATGATAGCTTGAATTCATAGTCTCTGAACCATATAGAAACTTTCACTGATGTCTGAGAAGTAAGAAGGAGCATTCAGTTTTCAGATGGAGAAAGCAAAGCATAAGTAACTGAAGTGCTGGTTTTCATCACGTGTGGAAAACAAATGTGTGAATGCATACAATGTTCTTGGAATTTGAATTTAATGACCTTTCTTTTTGTATTCCTAATATCTTTTCTTATTCTTTGCTAACACATGAGTGTAACACAGTTGAATTACATAGAAATGGATAAAGCAAACAGTGAAATTACACAGATTCCACTACCCAGAGCTGAAAACTATTCTCTCTTTAATTGATATGCTTCCAGAACTTTTTTCTCAACCTACACATACACACAGAGCTATATATGGATAACTTATCCACTTATATTTTATATAAATGCACTCCTATAAGTTATATAGCTCTGAAAATATTTTCTTCCCTAGGTAGCATGTCTAGATCTATGTCATTTTTTCACATGGTTGCATGGTAATCAATTACATGGTGGTATCATAGTTTATTTAATCATTTCCTTATTTGGGGCATTTAAATTGTTTTCTCTTTGTTTGTTTGCCTTCTGCTCTTTCTTCTTCTCCTCCCTCCTCTTCTTTTTGTCTTTTCTCCTCTTCCTTCCTGTCTTCCTCCATTTTACTTTTATTTATTTATTTACTTATTACAAACAGTGCTGCTTTAATTACCATTTAGAAGTTGGGTAAGTGCCATCAGTATCTCCTCTAAATAGGAACTACTTGTCATTGAAACAAAACTTCTGAGAAACATTCTCAACATGGCAAGGGACACTGAATGGTTTTTAATAATAAAAATAAAAGTAATCCTTTTAAAAATATAGTGAGAAGTGGTAACCCATGGTCCCCCTATATACTTCTTTGAATATTGGTTACTTTTTCCATTCGCCTTGAACAATAATGCAAAAACCTTTAAATCCCAGTGGTTCTTAACCTTGCTTGCACATAGAATTTCTTAGAGGATTTGTAAACATTCTAATACTCAGGTCAAGGCTACAAATAAATTATAACCTCTGAAGGCAACACCCAGGCATGAACACTTTTTTTTTAAAAGATTTATTTATTTGAGAGAGAGAGAGAGATAGAGATGGAATATGAGCGTGGAGAGGGCAAAGGGAGAGAGAGAATCCTGAAGCAGATTCCCTGATGAACACAGAGCCTGATGCAGGGGCTCAATCCAAGCTCATGACTTGAGCCAAACCAAGAGTCTACCACCCAACTGGCTGAGCCACCCGGGTGCCCCTAGGCATCAATACTTATTAAAGCTCCTCAGATGAGTCCAATGTGCATGGTGGCTTCATGGACCTGTGCTCAGAAGGACTCAATGTTTGGTTTAAAGCTTTGCTGTCACCATCTTAAAATGTATACTACTTTTGTCTTGAAATCTGCTCTAATGTGAAATTTGATGGGACAATGGAGCATGTCATTCATGTATGGCCTCTGGGGTGCCCGATTAGCTTTGAATTATAGCAGACCCATGTTGTACGGGAGTTCAGTGGGACTCCAAGTGAGTGTAAGTTATGCATATTACACTATGACTTAAATGGGGGGGGGATTATGGCCCAGAGAAACTACACTTTCCATTCAAACCAGCACTTGCTTTGAACATAGAAAACAATGATTTTTTTGAGCACTACAGATGACCAAGGGACCCTGTCATATCCTTTCTTACTTATGTCACTTCCCTATATCAGTCATTTCAATTACACTCAGACTTTCTCTTACACGGAAGAAAAAGGAAAGACAGGATAAAGTTTTGACTTTTTAGAACTTCCTTATTCATCAGTTTGCCAAAGATAGTGTTAGTAGAATGTGTTTAAATCAAACAAGTGAAATAAAGATGATTGAGTTTTTTTTGTTTTTGTTTTTAAGATTTTATTTATTTATTTGACAGAGAAAAAGAGAACACAAGCACAAGCAGGGGGAGCAGCAGGCAGAGGGAGAAGCAGGCTCCCACTGAGCAAAGAGCCTAATGTGGGACTCAAGCTAGGACCCTGGGATCATGACCTGAGCCAAAGGCAGATGCTTAACTGACTGAGCCACCCAGGCATCTCGACTGAGTTAGTTTTGTATCACATTTCCACCATTGTAGTACGAGCAAAATACATGTTTATAGAGCTACAAAATACAAATTATATAATTTTAGTAATTCTGTGTATGAGTTAAATGCTTTTAAATTTGCATTTATAACCAGCAGTACACGATGTAAAGAAAATGACAAAATTGTGAAAAACATAGAGGCATATGTGTTCAATTGCTGTTCCGATACAAGGATACATTTTGGAATTCAAAGTAATTCAGATAATTTTTAATATAATTATAGGGGATATTGCATCACTCTCAATGGATTATGAATCCACAGAGGCATGATTCTTTCGTGCCTCCGAAGAACCACTAGAATAGTGACCACACAGCAGCTTCTCTATACATAATGCTGAATTTGAGAATCACAACATTTTCAAAGATACAGTATTTGAACATTTGAGGTTAGTCGTCTCACTCACAGATGTATTCAAGGGATGCATTGGCTACTGACTAACAATTTGTCATGACTAGTGATTTTCCTGTGAGTTCTTAGTTCCTATTCTGCCTCTTGGAATAGTTTTTTTTTTTTTTTTAAAGATTTTATTTATTTATTTGACAGACAGAGATCACAAGTAGGCAGAGAGGCAGGCAGAGAGAGAGAGGAGGAAGCAGGCTCCCCGCGGAGCAGAGAGCCTGATGTGGGGCTCAATCCCAGGACCCTGGGATCAGGACCTGAGCTGAAGGCAGAGGCTTTGACTCACTGAGCCACCCAGGTGCCCCTGGAATAGTTTTATTATCTCTTGGTTGACATGAAAAATTTTCGTGGTTCGTACAATTGTCCTTTGTGGCTATGGTAAAGCATTTTTCAGGGACTAATTCTAAAATTGAATTGTTTATCTGAAGATTTGGGATGAGTTTGGAAATCTGAACATGAGGAAAAGCCAGAGGTATACAGTGAATGCTAGAAATGTTGTCTGAGAGAGAAGTCATGGGCTGTGAGCCACAGGTGACTTTGTCCCAAAGCGGGCTTCTTTGTTTGATGTTCTGGGATGGAAGCAGCAAGGTTGAACTCAGTCCTGTTGCAGCTGGGCCTGAGTCCGTTCAGTAGATTTTTAGCCAGTGAGAATAAGGATAGTGAAGCTGCGTCCCTTGGAAGAGGTGACAGGATCTAAAGTGAAGGAAATTGGTAGCATGAGTGGGAGTCTATTTAAAAAGCGAAAAAAATCTGAATAATTTCCAAAATTCTGAGGCAACAAAATTAAAATGTTTCTCTGTTAAGATTCCTCTGACTGCCTGCCCCTGAGTGTATTTTCAGAACCTCTTTAATGAGATAGAAGTTTAATTTTGCCTCAGACTGTCAGCGTTGGGACATAGAGGCGCTATGCATTTAGACAGTAAACTTGAGTTTTTTGACATTACATAATCAGATCAAGTGGTGTTGCTCTCACAGAAATTAAAGAGAAGAGGATTATATTTAGCTTATTTTCAAACTAGTCTTAGTGAGCATCGCAGACACAGATATTAATTTTTTAAATGAAAAGTAGACTGTTTACCATGCACAAAGGATCATTTGTGCTACCCAAATCTATGCTAATCTCCATTCCAAATCCCTTAGCAACTGTTACTTGGTAGAAAGGTTCAATTTTCATGGAAGGAAAAAAAAAACTTTCTGAACATGTTGCAGTAAAATTTAGTTTTAGAGTATTGAGTTAAGTTATTAGAAATATTAACGGTTACATAAAGTAATAACATGGTTGCTTTAAATGAGTTTGAATTATTCTTTAAATGCAGCAAAATCTTCCTAAATCTGCTACTCAAATTAGAGGCATTAATTTTTACATTGTAGTAAAAGATAGTAAATAATAGAAATAGACAAGTATACAAAACAGTGTATGAAATGGAGATCCAGAAAGTGTTCTTTTAACAGTCATTCATTCATTCATTCATTCTTCTGCTCACTCAACATATAGTAATAAACACCTACCGTTACTAGATTCCAGGAATACACAGAAAAGTAGAAATAATGCTTGGCCTGAAGGAGTTTATAATCTAGTGCATATATATATTTATGAACTTAAAAATGTATGAAATATAATCATTGATATGATAAAGTTGTGAAGGGCAGTTTAAAAATTAAGTGAAATGGAAAATTTCCAGGAAAAATATAACTTACTAATGTTGAAGCAAGAAGAAATAAACCAGTAAAGATATTGTGTCAGCAGTTAAAAATATAACAAAATATAACAAAAACAAAAAACAACAATCAATAAAAAATCTCACTCAAGATCCAGGCCATTCTCTCGAACACTGAAGGAACAGACAATTCTTGTATTTTCTAGCATGTCCTAAACAAATATTTGTTAAATATATGCATTTACTGAGTAAATTAAGAGAATAAGTGAAGAGGGAAAGTTTCCCATCAGTTTTATGAAGCCAATATAACTTTGATAATAAAACCAGATAAGAACAATATAAGAAAGGTAAATTATGATCTAAGAACATTTATGAAATAGATGTTTATGTTAAATTCACATGCATATTTGTGTATGAGTGTGTGTGCAAACATGTGTATATAACATTATAATGCATCATGGTCAAATTGGATTTAGCTCTGGAATATAAAGAACACTTAAAATTAATCATTTTTAATATAATTCTTGACATTAAGTATTAAATAACAAAACATTTGGCTATCTCAATAGGTGCAAAAAATCATCTGATAAAATTGCTTTTTTTATTATAAAAATTCCCAACAAAAAATAAAAATAGCAGTGAATTTCTTTTACTTGATAAAAAGATTTATCAAAATTCTATAGCAAATAGTGTACTTAATGATGAACAGAGAATTCCTTTGAAGTCTGGAACAAGAGCAGGAACCCTGCTCATCATTGTGCTGGAGGTACAAGCTAGCTGTAGCCAGATTGGAAAAAAAGGCATCGAGATGGACAAAAGCCAAGCAACACTTTCAATATTTATATGTTATGTTTTGCGACTAAAACCCAAGAAAATCTAAGAGAATCTATTAAGAACTAGTCAGAGAAGTCAACAAAGATTTTGAATAAAATAACAACATACAAAAATCAATTGTGTGAAGATACCACAGTAATGAATAATTAGAAAATATAACTGAAGAGGTTATGTATGACAATACTGATAAAAATTCTAATGTGCCTGGGAGAGATGAAAGACACGGAGTGGTTTCACCTGTCAGAAAATGAACAACAGACTTCAATCTAAGAACACTTATTGTTTAGTTAAGAAAATGTCTCAAGCTGGGTTGATTTGGCAGCTTGACCATGTGAGCAATGAGCTAGGCTCATCGGGCTGGCTCCTCGAGGGGCCTCGTCAGGGCCGGCTTCATGGGAGTCTGATCTGTAAGGTCACACGAGGCTCCACGTGTGGAAGGGCTCTAAGCCTGGGTCAGCGTTCTGTGTTGTTGTTCTGATAGTCCTGGTAATTTTATCTTGGAACTTGTGTTTAGTGAATGACATCCAACAGGACAATGGGACACATGTGTGATCCGAGGAGATATGTGAAATAAACATGCCTGTCATTCCTTGTCATCTCATTTACATATAGCCTTGGTGATAGCCCACAAGTATGGGACTCTGGTTGACCCACAGTGTGTGGGAGTTCAGTGAGACTCAAAATCCTAGTTAGGCACGTTACATCTATGACTAAGTTGGCCCAAGGACAGCGCAGAAAGAATGGCAATATTTTCCATTCTAATCAGAACTTGCTTCAAGTACAGAGAGGAGGCAATGACTTTCTAAGAAACATGAACAACTAAGGAACCCTATTATATCCTTTCTTGCTTTTGTCACTTCCCTCTACTGGGCCAAATTGTTTGTACTAAAAATGATGAAATATAAGGAAAGGGAAAGATAAGGCAACCTGCTATATCTTTTCCTTTCGGTCCTTACTTATCAGTAAGTCCAAGGTAGAGAGTGTTGGTAGAATATGTGCAAATCAAGACACGAAAAAAACAAACAAACAGTTGAGTTAGTCTGGTGCAGCCTTTCCACTCTTCTGGTGGGAATGAAATACAGAAACATGTGTAAGTGTGAAATACAAATTGTGTGTTTTGAGGATTCTGTACATGAGTCAAATGCTCTTATGTCTATATTTAAAACTGGTATTGTCCATTATAAAGATATTTATATAAATATAAACAGGGATGCCTGGATGGCTCAGTCAGTTAAGTGTCTGCCTTTGACTCAGGTCATGGTCTGAAGGTCGTGGTTTCGAGCCCCGCATTGGGCTCCTTGCTCAGTGGGAAGCCTGTTTCTCCCTCTTTCTGGTGCTCCCCCTGCTTGTGATTCCTCTCTCTGACAAATAAAATCTTTTTAAAAATATAAAGAACATGAGAATTTATAGATATTTGTAATTTGTATATATTTATATATAAGTATAAAGAACATGAGAAAATTCATGCTCGTAATTTGTGATTTTAGTTTTTCTTTACTGAGAACACCATTAAATAGCAAATAAGGGTCACCATGGCAGATTAAGGAGGCAACCATGGAAGAAAGAAAAAAGCTTTATATTTTAATTACCTTTAACAGAACTTTTCCTTCCCCCTGTATTTTGAACAAGTGGTCCTGTATTTTTATTTTTGTATTAGTTCCTGCAAATTCCATAGTTGGCTCTGCCTACTGTCCTCAGCTTCTTGCCTGCCTTCCCCCACTATCCCCATAGTAGTTGCCTCACAACGCATCATTGCTCTCCAAGCTCCAGCCATCAGCGCATGCTTGAGCCAGGAAAAAAGGCAGAGGAGCTGGTGACAGCAAGGTCTTTTTTCATAGTCTTTGCCTTTATCAGGAATTTAAAAATCTTTCCAGAGGCATTCACCTATCTCTGAGCCCCATGGACATTTTCAATGGCAAGAAGAATGGAACAGTAAGCATCTGGAAAGTAGAATAGAATCATCTAAGCCCATAACTGGCTAAGAATAGAGTCTAAACTAGGAGGTAGGCAAACATTTTCTGTAGAAGACCAGGTAGGTAGGCTTCCGTGGTCGAATAGTCAGACTCTGTTGCAACTAGTCAACTATGCCACTGTAGTGTGAAAGAAAATATAGGTGTGTAAATAAATGAGCATAGCATGTTTCAGTAAATGTTTCTTTACAAAATTAGGAAGTGGGACAGATCTGGCCTGTGGGCCATAGTTTCATGGACCCCTGCATAGAACTTTATTTTGCTTTGGTTACTAAAAGGTGGGCCATGGGGTGATGATAGGAAGCAGTTGCCATTTATGGAATGCCTACTGTGTGTTCAATACCAGAGGCTGGTTGCCATCTCTAAAAATATTAGTATTTTATTATTAAGGAAGAAGAAAAGGAGTTTGTTGGGAAGCAAGTGACAGAATCTTGCATAATATAAATAAAGTCTTGATTAAAAAACAAGAGATGTAAATGCTCATGAGAAATGACTTTTTTTTTGGAGGACATCACTTTTCTCTAGATTTACACATCAATTTCATGCAATTTCATTTCATGTTCAATAAAAATTCCTGTAGATTTTTCATGGAATATGAGCAGCTGACCTTAAAAGTCATGTGGGAAAAACTAAGGATTAAGAATAACCTAGGCAGTTTTGAAAGTGGATAATAGTACAGGAATAGTAGTTAGAAATAGTAGGGGAATTTGTCCTACTAAATATTGATACTTGTTATAAAGCTGAACTAATTAAGATAGTGATTTCTTTTTCTGGGCCAGAAAAATCAACTAATTAACAAGGAGAAGATTCAGGAACACTGGACAGAGGAGGCATTTCAAATGAGGTAAGGATGAATGATTCAACACATAATGCCGGAAAAAAAATAGTTATTTCATTGGAAAAAATTAGATTCCTATCTCCTCCAAATCACAAAAATAAGCCCCAGTGAGTTAAAGGCATGCTTATAAAAAGCAAAATGTTAATACTTTCCATAGAGTTTTAAACTTGAAATAGGAAAAGATTTTTTAAAAAGGCACAAAAAGCGTGTTATATATATATGTACACACACACACACACACACACACACACATATATCTTGATGAATATGTTTTCATTAAAATGAAAAACTTCCATAGAATAAAAGACATCAAAGTCAAAGTGAAAAGACATTCAGGGAGTGGTGGACATTAGCAAAGCATATAATGAAAAAATGGTTAGGTCTGGAATATATAAAAACAAATGCAGAAAAGTGGGTGAATGATGTGAACCAGAAATTCTTAGAAGAACTCAGAGAGGCCCACAAACATGTGAAACTGATTCTCAGCCTCACTAGTATCAGGAAATGGAAATTAAGCACCAATCATATTTTATGTCATACCCATTAGATAGTCATATCTAGAAGGAAACTTGGTAAAATACAGTAAATTTAAGGATGTACGTGGTAGTCACTGTAAGGAACAGTCACTATGGTAGCAGTTCTTTGCCTATCAGATCCAATGGTCCCTTTTTATAACAAATATTTTGTGGCATTCCCAACATAGCCTCCCTTTTGATATCAAGCAGAAATCAGTAAAATGACATTACATAAATATAAAGGAGAAATAAAGCAACATCATGAATCATGTTTTTCAATATGTACATGCTTGTGTATGATGAATTAGAAGAATAACGAGCAAACATGCCTGCTTGTATCACATGAATGGGACTTGACAAACTTCAGGAAGATAATCCGAAGGATATGCAAGATTTCTGTGAAAGCCACCATTTGCGACGAGCACTGGGTGTTATACACGACTAATGAATCATTGAACATGACACCAAAAACTAATGATGTACTATATGTCAGTTAATTGAATTTAAATAAAATGAAAAAAAAAAGAAAAAAATGCAGACTGTTGTTTTGGCATCTCAAATGTGATGCTACTGTTGAAGATGGGATTTTTCAAAATGACAGGCAACTATTAATGAAGTTGTAAATAAAATATAATCTTCAATTTTCATAGAAGGTATATTCCTTGGACATCAGTGTACGTTCATTTACATGAACGTCTTACTGTAGGTTAAAGGAAGATTCTTTGTGTTTCCTTGGCTTCGGTGGAGGAAATGCTGGATGTGTTATTCAATCATTGTGACAAACAAAATCTCCCCCCACAAAATGCCAGACTGTTTCCTAGGGGGTTATCCTGCCCTCTTGGGAGCCACAGCTGAAGAATAACTCTTAAGTGGGCATAGAGAGAAATGTGAAAGTGTTTTCATTGCTACAGTCCTTGTAAAGCAAATAATTGGAAATGTTCTAAATATCTCTTAGCAGAACAACAGTTTTTTTCTAAATCTATCTATCCTCTATCTATTATTTTTTGTGTGTGTGTGTGTATGTGTAGTTTTGAAATTTTAGATTCTGAAATAATAAATTAGAGTTACATTATCAAAATGGATATAACTGAAAATTAGGTGGTAAGAAAAAAACAAGTTGCGGAGTTCTACAAATCATATGACACCATTTAAATAGAATTTTAAAACATTCATAGCGGTAGGATATTTTAATGCATAATCCATATTTAGCAAAAAACATAAAAAATGTGCATGGGAATGGGAAGCATTCAATTCTGGATAGTGGCGACATCTGGGAAGGGAGAAAAAAAATGTGATGGGTTAGGAGAGGGTCAACAGCTGAATTTAGTTGCATTCTGTAATGTTTTATTTCTTCTTTTTTTTTTTTTTAAGATCTTATTTCTTTGAGAGAGAGATAGCACATGGGAGAACACAAGCAGGGGGACCAGCAGAGTTAGAGAGAGAGGTAGAAGTAGAAGCAGGCTCTTGGCTGAGCAGGGAATCCGATATGGGGCTCGATCCCCACACCCTGGGATCATGACCTGAGCCAAAGGCAGATACTTAACAGGCTGAGCCACCCAGGTGCCCCTGTAATGTTTAACTTCTTAAAAACAAAATATAGGAAGCAAATATTGCCAAGTGTATCTTAATATATTCAGCAAAACTGATTGACAAGTAAATGGGTGTTATTTTTCCTCTACTCTCGTTTGTTTAAAAATATTTCATAATACCAATTTTGACTGTCCTCTGACAATAGCCTTTGATGTATTTTATTTACATTTTATTTTATTTATTTATTTTAAAAAACAATTTTATTTATTTATTTGACAGAGAGAGACACAGTAAGAGAGGAACCCAAGCAGGGGGAGTGGAAGAGGAAGAGGCAGGCTTCCTGCTGAGCAAGGGAGCCCAGTGCTGGGGTTTGATTCCTGGAGTCTGGGATCATGACCTGAACTGAAGGCAGACGCTGAACAATTGAGCACCCAGTTGCCCCCTTTGATGTGTTTTATAGTATGTATCCTATATCTTTTTTTTTTCTCCCTATTTGTTTAAAATGATGTAGATTGTGTCTTTTAGGCATTATTCCTCTTTGAGCCTCCCACTTTCTCAAGGCTCATTTAGCTATGGCACATAGAGCGCAAAGAAAGGATGTTTATCATGACTCTACCTAAAATAGCACCCCACTTCCCATGCCCTCTCCCTTTAACCCCCAAAGATGTTTAGGGTTTTTTTTTTTAAGTAAGTTCCCTGCTCATTGTGGGGCTTGAACTCATGATCCTGATATCAAAAGTTCTATGCTCTATCAACTAAGCCAGCCAGGTACAAAAACCTTTTAAATTTTTTTCTTGAAAGATTTTATTTATTTGACAGAGAGAGAGAGAGAGAGAAAGAAAGAGAGAGAGAATACAAGCAGGGAGAGTGGCAGGGAGAGGGAGAAGCAGGCTCCCACTGAGCAGGGAGCCAGACGTGGGGCTTGATCTCAGGACCCTGGGATCATGACCTGAGAGGAAGGTAGACGCTTAACCAATGGAACCCAGGCACCCCCACCTTGTTTAACTTCCAACTCTTGACATGTTACATTTTTATTCATTTCTGTCTTGTCCCATAAGAACAGGGATTCTAGCTCCTACAACAGAATCCACTACACAGTAGTGGGGGGTGAGTGAGGGTGGTGAACTGAGTATAATCCTGGTTGTATTCTTGAGCCAGTGTCTCCCACATGAGTATCATCTACTGTGTGTGTGTGTGTGTGTGTGTGTGTTTGTGTGTTCCAAACCAATATTATCAGGTGGTATACAGCTTGTGCTTTATTTGATCCCAGAAAACCCAAGCCTCTTTGTTTTTAAGTGACAATGTAGCAGGTGGATTTATTGGCTCTGAAGACAACCAGCTGATTGACCCTTCCTGCCGCTCCCATTGAGTAACCTTGGAAGCACAGAAAGAGATGCCAGGTTCCAACAACACTAGAAACCAGGAATATCACATAATAGATTGCCAGACCCTGGGAAGAATTTCAGTAACCACAACACAGATGGGGCTGGATTGACGAATCATTAGTGGCTGACACATACTTTGAAATTGCTGAAACGGAACAGCAGGGTCAGACAGGAAAAGGTTAGGGCACCCAGGTGTCCAGCTTAGAAGCTGACAGTCTGTATGTACTTTCTGCTGATGAAATAAAGATGAGATGTGGAAATGCCCATTTAAAAAATTAGGAGCACTTTATTATAACATGACATACGTTCAGCACCATCAGCATATTGTTTTATTTTAGTTAGTATTTATAAGCATATAAGATATTTGTATAATATGTAATATATAATATTTAGTATTTTATGCAGAAACTCTAATGTGGGCTGCTAGGAACATAGTTTGTAGATTGTGTATTTTTGATCTGTACATGTTATGGCTGCATTTCAGTCTGCACATTTTTATCAGGTGTGTCTGGTATTTTCACTGAAACCACATGGCAACCCTAAGAAAGATGAGAAAATATTTCTAAGCATACCTTGTCTTGAGCCAATTCAGGGGTGAGGCTAAGCAGAGGAGCCTTCACTGTACCACATGTCCACACTTTCCTTTGGTGTCCGCATCTGTTTCCAAGGCCAGCTTCATGGGCATGGAACCTGTGCAATTACTTGGGACTTCATGCTTAGAAGCACTTGGCTTGGTGCTTTGTGGTTGCCATCTTGAAATTCTCCATGATTTGTATTTTTAAAAGAACAACAGAGCATGTATGTGAATGGAGGAGATACATGCAAGGTGTCTGCTATTCATGGGCACCCCATTGTCTACAGCCTATTCAGTGCTCCAGGAACACAGAACTCCAGTGTGCCCACAGTGTGCAAGACAGAGACTCAGTGAGACTCAGAGAGAAGACAAGTAAGTGTGCCCTGTTGCGTAAGCGGAGAGGATGACAGCTCCAAGAAGCCATGCTTCCTGATAGAACCAGAGCTTGCTTTGATGCAGAAAGAAGCCAATGCCATTCTAAGAAGCAAGGACAACCAGAAAACACTATCATATCCTTTCTTAATACTGTGGACTGAGTTGGTATACTGCCCCCCCCCCAATTCATATGTTGAACTCCTGCCCCCCAGTACTGGAGATTGGTCATTAGTAAATTAAGTAAAATGATGTCATTACTGTGGGCCCTAATTTAATAACCATGTAAGAAGAGAAAATATGGACACAGACACACACACATATGAAAGACCATCTGAAGACATATGGAGAAAACAGCCACCAACTAGCCAAGGAGAAAGGGCTGAGAAGACATCATTTTGGATGATGTCTTGGTCTTAGCATTCTGCTGCCCTAGTTATCTGTTGCTGAAGTCACCCAGTCTATGGAACTTTGCAGCCCTAGCAAACTAAGACACTCTTTGTGTATTAGCTAGTCACTTACGCTGAAAATGACATAGAGAAAGGGAAAAGGTAGGGCAGCCCACAGTCTCTTTTCCTCTATGTTCTTTTTCCTCATGAAGAAACTAAAGGTCGAGGGGATTGGTTGCATGTGGATGAATCAAATAGTGAAAGAGAAACATCTGAGTTAATTTTTTTTTTTTTTGGCAGCATTTCCATTGATCTGCTAAGAACAGAATACATACGCCTGTATTGGTCTGTTAATATTAAGCATCCAATGATGCAATATATGTAAAATACTTCCTTTAGTATCCATATAAAATTGATGATGACTGGAACTACTTTCATTTAGGCTTGGGTCTAAATAATAAAAATGAATGAAAATTGAAAAATTCTCCCTTAAAGCCCAGCACAAATATTGTTAAGTGATGCAATATTAGGTTTAAAATCATATTTCATATTTAAAAAGATTTGGCAGTTAAACAAAGTGGTAGCATAAGGAAAGGATCTAACATTTCTATTCCTGCATTAGGACAATCAAAGATACTTTTGCAGACTTGACTCAGATACAGAGATAATTTGATCTCTTTTGCTCTGGATCCATACCCTCTTGACATTTCTTTTTTTTTAAGATTTTTATTTATTTATTTATTTGTTTGTTTATTTGTCAGAGAGAGAGAGAGAGCGAGCACAGGCAGGCAGAGAGGCAGGCAGAGGCAGAGGGAGAAGCAGGCTCCCTCCCGAGCAAGGAGCCAGATGTGGGACTCGATCCCAGGACGCTGGGATCATGACCTGAGCCGAAGGCAGCTGCTTAACCAACTGAGCCACCCAGGCGTCCCCCCTCTTGACTTTCTAAGTATGTTCCTTTCTTTCCCTCTCTCCTCTGTCATCTTCTGTGCTCTCTCTATGGAATCATTTCCATTAGCATGTGTGTGCATTCTAATACCCCATCCTAAAAAACAGACACAAATCCACAACAAACAAAGCAAGCCCTCTCTTGAGCCAACATTCTTTTCAATTTCTTTTGATAGCTCCTGCACCTCTACCAACCTTTAAAGTTTGAGATAGCTCGATGCCTGGTCCTAAGCCTCTTCTCTCCTTTCCCCCTTTTCTCCTCCTCTCTTCTTTCTTCTCCTTTCTGTGTCCTCTCTGCAGATGACTTCAGGTGGTAAGGACTCTAAATGTCATGAAAAAGTTGATGCTTTCAAAGCTCTGTATATCACAGTGTGGGCTTCTCCCCTGAGCTACAGGCCCGATACCTAACTAATAATGGGTAACTCCACTTGAACGTTCCAAAGGGAATATCAAGAATGATATGTTCAGTGCAGAGCTCTGCATTTCATCCCCACTTGTATCTCTTTCTCCCCCAGTGGTGCCTGTAATTATGACACCATCATTCATCCCATTATGCAGGCCACAAACCTATTTTTCATCTCTCTGCCTTTCCTCTCTCATCTGTCATGTTGAAAATCCTTCCCACGGGGGGCCTGGGTGGCTCAGTCGGTTAAATGGCTGACTCTTGGCTTTGGCTCAGGTCATGATCTCAGGGTGGTGAGATTGAGCCCTGCGGGGTGGGGTTCAGGCTGAACCTGTGGGGTTCAGGCTGGGCATGGAGTCTGCTTAAGATTCTTTTTCTCCGTCTCCCTCTGCCCCTCCACTTCCTGCCCCATTTGCACACACATGCACAGGCTATCCCTCTCTTTCTCTACAAAAAACAAAAACAAAAACAAAAAAAAGCAAATAAAGAAAATCCTTCCCTTTCTTTGTATTTCCACTGTGACCATTTCAATTAAAGCCAATATCATCACTTGACTGATAAAGTCAGTCTCAGATTGAGTCCTCCTTTCACTCTTGCTCCTCCTTATTCCAGACCAGCAAACAATAACCTTTTGAAATGTAAATTACGTCATGTCATCTTTATTTAAAGCACTTTGGTGTCTTCCTATTACAAAGGATGGCCCAAACTACACACATGTGAGTAGGCTGACCATGTATCCTAGTCGCTTAATTTAATCCTGGTTTATGATTGTCATCTCAGTGTCATTATAAGTAGCTCCCCTTTTTACTCAAAAGCATTTATTTATTATTTTAGAGAGAGAGAGAGGGAGAGCATGATTGAGAGCATGAGGGGAGGAGCAGAGGGAGAGGGAGAGACA
Source organism: Mellivora capensis (assembly GCA_004024625.1). Taxonomy (NCBI): domain Eukaryota; kingdom Metazoa; phylum Chordata; class Mammalia; order Carnivora; family Mustelidae; genus Mellivora; species Mellivora capensis. The sequence goes on from PISX010007834.1 coordinate 26,881, forward strand.
GAATCTCAAGCAGACTCCCCACTGAGCATGGAGCCTGACTGGGGGTTCCATCCCACAGCCCTGAGATCATGACCTGAGCCGACATCAGGAGTCGGTCGGTTAACTGACTGAGTCACCCTGGAGCCCTCGCTGCCTCTTCTTACTCTATCTTGTTACTTTGCTTTGTAAGGAGATGATCTTGGATTATCTGGGTGAGCCCAATAAGCAGAAGATGGAGGGAAAAACAGAAACAGAGTCTGGAGAAGTGACAATAGACGGTCCGAGTGGTGCCATATCAGAACTGAACCCGTACTTGCTGGCTTTGAAGATGGAGGAAGGGGCCATAGAGCCTTCAGAATCTGGAAAAGGTAAGCAAAAGGTTCACCAATAGAGCCTTCAGAAAGGATCGCAGCCCAGCTAACACATGGATTTTAGCTCAGTGCAATCTGTGCTTGACCTTTCACCTACAGAACTGATAAATAATAATTTATGTTGTTTCAAGCTACTAAGGGGGTAGTAATTTGTTACTGTAGTAACAGGAAACAGATTCAACCTAGAATGAGACAATGAGAATGCCCATTTTCATTAGGAAACATTTTCAGACTCAATGCTTAACTTTTCATAATAGAAAGGACTATTCTGTTTTCACAGGTGTTTAATAAATATGCAATCATTTTCCAAGGACTGATGGCTATCTTCTTGTAAGGAAACATGATTTTTTGGAATGCTTCCTTTTGCACCTTTTGGTTTCTTATGCTCTGATAATATGTACAGGGGAAATGTTAAGTGGAGGTAGTTATCTATAGGTTTCCATTTTCAGCTGGAGTCTCTTGAAAATTGACAAAAAGATTATTTCCGGGGCTTGGGGTTTCACAGTCAGCACAAACACTATCACTCTAATTCTTTATCTTTTTTTTTTTTTTTTAAGATTTTATTTATCTATTTGACAGACAGACAAAGATCACAAGTAGGCAGAGAGGCAGGCAGAGAAAGAGGAGGAAGCAGGCTCCATGCTGAGCAGAAAGCCCGATGTGGGGCTTGACCCCAGGACCCTGAGATCATGACCTAAGCCAAAGACAGAGGCTTAACCCACTGAGCCACCCAGGTGCCCCTCTAATTCTTTATCTTATTCTTTCTCATTAGCTAGTCTCCCGAAGGACGGAAAAAAAATGGAGGGAGCAGATATTATGCAAATTGTTTCAACAGAGCATATTATATACATATTATTTTAGGAGCAGGAAAGAACACTGGAAAACCCACCCCCCATGGGACTGCACCTGCCCCGTGGACCAGAGGTAACCATATTTGAAGAACTCCACAGAAGCAGGTCGCCTAGATCCTCATGGTAACTGAGGGGATTCTATCATAAAGTGTCTTTCCTGTCTCAAGGTGTGTGAATAATTAATTTCAACTTGCTCCTACATACCATTATGTGCCCCCTAAGGGCCTTTTATCGATAAAAACTCATGCTTAATTACAGTGGCAGACTTGTTATGAGTCATGGTCTGCTGGGGAAAAAAAAAAAAAAGAGATGATAATTCACCTGCAATTTTTTTTTTTTAAACAAGCAAAATGTTATGTATATGATGACACTTCTTCTAATTTCAGAATTGCAAATTAGCCATTAGAACCTGTCTCTCTGTTGGTCATGGCCATGTTTCCCAAGTTCACCCAGTACTCATGTTCCTCTTTTCTGCCATATACCTGTTCATGCCTAGACGGTCAGCAGAGTAGACTGTGTGTAAAATGGCGCGTGCCATAACACCAGGTTCCCATCACTCTGGTTGGAGCTTTGGCTCCCTCATGCAGGGTCCATGTCCCCCCACGCCTGGCCCTACTCTCACTGCTTGGGCTTGCTGACTAATCACTGTTTCCTGACCATTAGGGATAACGTTGTCTCCTTCCAACCTTCTGGAGAGATCCATGTGCCCTATCTTTTGCAGCCTTGACTGCTGCCTGGGTCTTGTGGTACTGATACCTGCCAGGTTGCCCCCCTCCATAGCCACCCATGTACTGGAACGACGAAGCCCCAACTGAAGAATGCCCTGGTACAGAATGTCTTACGTTCCCCCAGCCTATCATTAGTACCGGAGTGCTCAGTACTTGGCCACATCGTGAAAGATTTTGAAAAGCTTCAGCCTCCTAAAACCAATAAAATTTACTTTGGTCCTGGAAATTTGGACTGGCTTCTAGCAAACCACAATTCGAGAGCAGTTATTTTTCACAAGCATGCAGCGTTAGCTACTTAATGCTATAGTGACTCCCTTCTATGCTCCCTTTCTAGGTTACATTCATGCAGAAGCATTTATCTGCCTTGACCTTGTTATTGCATGAAGCAAATTCTGTAAATATGAGACAACATATGGTCCTTGTGTCCAGCCTATACCAATGGGGCCATTGCCCTTGATCAGGGTCCCCTCCTAGTAGGGTACTGTTGTAGCTTCCTATCACCCAGCACTGTGAGCAGCCATTGCTACACAGCTGGCATTGGCACTCCTTGGAATATAAAGTATAATGGACTTTAAAAAGTAATAATTAACATCTTTTATTGGAATAGTACCTTACAGCTGTTTTCATGTTTACTTTATGTGGATGTCATGAAAACTGTGAACTAGCAGAGTAGTTATTACTATCTCTATTTTACAGGTGGAAAGAGAAGCTCAGAGTGACTTTTTTCTTTTTTTAAAGATTTTATTTATTTATTTGTCAGAGAGAGAAAGCACAAGCAGGGGGAGTGGCAAACAGAGGGAAAAGCAGGCTCCCCACTGAGCAAGGAACCCAATGTGGGGCTCGATCGTGGGACCCTGGGATCATGACCTGAGGCAAAGGTAGATGCTTAACCAACTGAGCCACCCAGGCCCAGAAAGAGTGACTTTTTCAAGTTGATTGTTAGTCTGCTTCACAATTTGGAGTAGAAACCAGTATTATAAACTCTGACTTGAGTATTCTATTTAATACACCCCTATACGGGCACAGATAAGGCAGGGGAGAAAACCCCAAGGTCACAGTGATGTCTACTTGGAAGGATGGAATGCCTCTCTTCCATGGTGTCCTTTATGACCTTTCTGTAAGAAAACCGGCCTTATCATGCATAATGCTTTGGGCTTTTTATGGACTCCTCAAACTCATAGCACATTACTGCATACAACTGTGCATGTATCTTTGTCTTCTGATTAGACTATGCACTTCATACAAGATATGTCCATATTTCTTTAGGTTGTGGCCCAATAAATAAATCACAGCAGTAGTTAAAATTTACTGAGAACTTCATGTGTGCTTACACTGTTTTAAGTTTTTTAAATTAATTCATTTATTCTTCACAAAATCCCCATGTGAATCTAGATAATCTATTGAACTCCTCAATTTTACAAATAGGGAAACCAAGTCACAGAAAAACAAATAACTGTCCCAGATGATAGAACTAAAGAACACAGTGTTACTGCAGAGTCCCTGCAGGCCTTCTTGGGCTGAATGAAGTCCATTTTGTATCAGATAGCTGTGAGTGAGAATCTTCTAGAATTCTATTATAGTCCTTGTTGATGCATGCACCAAAGGACTAAATCTCCTGCCAGTGGATTGACTATAAGCAAACCAGGCTGGTTGAGAAAGGTGGGTCTGAAGAACTGGTGGACTCAGGTTGGCAGAGGGAAGACAGGGAACATAAGAGAAATTGGCAAAAATAAAGTATAGGTAAGGACCGAATTTGGCTACCAGATGTAGAGTAATGTTAAATCCTGCTACTGAATCTCACTGTGGCAGCAGCAGATCCTCGAAATAACCTGGAAGCGAACCATGAATGTGTCAAAATGCTTGTCACTCCACTCAGTGAGCAATGTACTGAGGGAAATGAGTTCAGGGGTGGTTCTCCATTCTTCCCTACTGAGCTGTTATGTACTGACTTCATGCGGTAGCTTCTCAGTATCTGAACACCCAGGCTGGACTCAGTCTCCCTGTTCGGATAAGTCGCAGCCAATATTCTCCCTGCTTACAGACTCAGGAGTGCACTTCTGATAACCAGATTTACTCTGCTTTATCTTTTTCTTTGGCAAAGTTTTTTTTTTTTTTTTTGTATTGGTTTCAGATTTCTTATTTGTAAAATAATAATAAACAACAGTATGTACTTTTATTAGTGAGTCATGGGCTAAGCTGCTAAGACCTAGACATCCTAAAACACAATGACTTTAAGATGATAATGTGTCCTCCTTTCTCATTTAGCAGGTTAGAAGTAGCAAGCAGTCCAGGTTACATAGGAGCTGTGCTCCACAAGGTCATTCCAGGGAAGCATCTTTCTGGAGCCTTGCTGCCTTACCATCATCATGAATGTTGTCCTCATTTGATCAACTATAACTATGTCATGAGTCAGCCCACTGAAGACTGGTAGAAGAAATAGTGAGCATCCTGTATGAAAGACGTGACCAGAAATTTGCTCATAGTACTTCCTTGTATAGCCCATTGGCTGAAATTTAGTCTCATGGCCAGACTTAGCATCAAGGGATGCTGGAAAATATGTTTTAAAGCTGGACATCCATGTGCTTAGATCATAGTTGGGGTAGGGAGGTTCTTACTCAGTGAAAGAGGGGAAGAGTGGCTACTAGAGAACAATGAGCAGTATTTCTTATGTTAATTTAGAAGGTTGTTTTAAAGATTAATTGAGCAACTATATTTAAAGTACTTTATGTATTGGTAGTATAAAGTGAATGCTTTCAAATCTTGTTAATCTAATAGTTTTAATTATTATTGATGACTATTATGTGCCTAGCATTTATCTAAATGCTCAGAACAACCTTGTTGTTATTATTATTATCCTGATTTTATAGAGGTTTCTCTCTGTCTCTGTCTCTCTCTTTGTCTCTGTCTCTCACACACACACAAACACACACACACTCATTCAGATCCAGCTCTGTCAGGCTGTATATCATATGCACTTCTTAGTAGGACACTTTGTCTTCATTCTGCCATTAATTTCACCTTCTCTGCTAATTCCCACCTAGAAGTCCTTCCTTTCTAATTATTTCTATCTGAGAGAGGTCAACATTAGAGATAAATGAGAGAAGCGATTGGAAAAGCAAGGAAGGAGCAGTTGTTAAGTTAGAAGCTTGAAAGTTTAGCTTTTATCTGATGGGCAAAATGTAGCTCAGGGAAGTTCTTGAATGAAGACGTGATGAAATGAAAGAGATTTTAAGGATAAGTATCTCACCAGTTAGATATTGGTACAAAGGAGAGTTAGAATAGCTAACTTGTCATGAGCTAGGCATGAAAAGTCAAGGTTAATGACTGTGAGAATGGAAAAAGAAAGTCAACCTTTTGGTTGAACCTGAGAGACATTATGAAAGATATCTGGGAAGACTTTATTATGGAATCATTTTTGTGGGAAACCATTTTCAATTTTGTTGCAACACCATTATCTGTAACATAACTTTTTGAAGACTAAACTCTTGCTACTCTTTGAAAACTTAACTCATGCTGTAATTCCCCAGAAAGCATCACTTAAAAAAAATTTTATTTATTGAGAGAGAGAGGGTGTGAGTTGGGGGAGAGGGGTAGAAGAAGACTGAGAGAGAGAATCTCAAGCTGACTCCATTCTGAGCATGGAACTCAGGAGGGAGGGGCAGAGGAAGAGGGACTCATCTCATGACCCTTATTTCATGACCTGAGCCGAAATCAAGAGTTGAATGCTTAACCGACTCCCCAAGAGCATCACTTTTTAAGATCTCCATGATTTAAATTTAAGAGACTATGGAAATAGTAGTAAAATTAGTAGTAAAAAGTAGTGGGAAGAAATGCTGATTTGGAGGGATAAAAGTAATATTTTGTGTTTTCCACATGCTAGGTTCCATACATTGGTACATAGCACTCAGTTCAAGAGTGACTCAGGTACAAAAAGACATGCAGAGCATAGATTCAGAGTGAACACAGACACCCAAACCTATCTAATCATCTTTGAATAAACGATTTTGAAACTGAATATCCAGGCCAGCCTCAGTTAGGGGATACACAGATGAAGGGAAACCAGTAATGGAAAAAGAGGCAGAGAAAGACAGCCTACTGAAAGAAGATTGGATTTTGAGTCAATCTGGATTCTGCAATTTCCTAACTGACTTTGCACAGCTCTCTTAGGCTATCAGTAGGAAGTCTCCTCCCAAGAACAAGGGGGTTGGACACTGAACTCTTAAGTTCTTTCAGAAGGTGAAGATCTGATGTTCCCAGTTAGAAAGTGCGGGTAAGTTTCAAGAGTAGAACGTTGGTTAAAACTGTCAAATGTGGTGACATTCTACCCATCCCTTGGCCCCATGTGTGCCTTTGCCACCCCATTTCAAAATTCTAGTACCACAAAAGAAACATTGATGAGCATGTCAGTATAAGTAATTGCATAATAAATAATAAATCATAATCGTAATAAATTCTGATGTCCCATCAGAATTTAATGAAAGCATTGTTAAGTTTTATGGTCTGACAACTTTTACTTCTGTCATTTCCTTCCCAAGTTTAAAACACATAAGTCACAGATTGGCAGACACAATATTCCAAATGCAAAAATAAATAGGGAAACCATACTTTTTATACACAGGCGACTGTCCCCTAGGGGTTGTAGCAGAAGCTCATAGGTGTGAGACACTTTGATAAAATAGTACTTTGAGGTCTTAAAATAATATCTTTTGATTATAGAGGATTTTGTTTTCATATGAATGGATTTGATTTTGCGGGGCTATCTCTATTTGTTGAGTTTGCTAGATCTTGGCACCTTGGATCCACCCTGTCAGCCCCCACTTTTTCAAAATGAAATTGAAGGACTCAGTGTGTAAACATGATATTGAATCTACCTACTGCCTAACCCTAGGGCACAAACACATTAATTCAATTCCCTCACCAAAGGAAAGAAACTCAAACCTAGCTAGCATTAGTGTTTGATGGAAAAATACAGTTTTTCTCAGCTGAATGAAAAAAAAAATCTTGTTAGCAACCAGTTTAACAATGTATTAATATAGTTTTTACAAGTTATTTTTTCTTAATCTTTTATGGAAGGATAATTTTTTCAATTTAATTGCCTTTTTATTGGCAAAGAAAATTTTGACTTCAGTTTCTCTGTTTAGTAAAAGGGTTTGCTGATCAAAACAAACATTTTCCTCAAATTTATAGATATTAAATGGTTTTATTTATTTTTTTTAAGAGACAAGAATCTTTTTTTTTTTTTTGAGATAGTTTAAAAATTAAACCCAGCAACTCCTTCTTTAAAACCTTATTTTAAAAGTATAAGTATAGGTACTGGAATCTATATGAAAATATTACTTGCTAGGGTGATTATGAATATATGCCTTGGGGTCAGAGAGTCAAATCCTCGCCCCATAACTTTCAAGTCAGGTGACATTGGGAAAGTCACTTAAATTCTCTTGGCCTCATTTTCCTTATATATAAAATAAAGACAATAACAGCAACTATCTCATCATCTTGTTTGGAGAATTAAGTGAAAGGGTACAACTATGAAACTGACACATAAAAAGCACCACAAGTCTAATGCTATTCTCATGACTATTGTTATTTTTTTTTAAAGATTTCATTTATTTATTTGACAGAGAGAGATCACAAGTAGGGCAGAGGGGCAGGCAGAGAGATGGGGGGAAGCAGACTCCCTGCAGAGCAGAGAGCCCGGTGAGGGGCTCGATTCCAGGACCCTGGGATAATGACCTGAGCCGAAGGCAGAGGCTTAACCCACTGAACCACCCAGGCGCCCCTTGTGACTATTGTTATTATCTTAAGTAAACAGAAACTTAATTAGGAAAATTACAAAACCCCAAAAATCAAAGCTCAAAATAACCTCTTCTAGCTAAACTGAACATACACTGGATGAACGAGTTTTTCTTTTCCTGATCAAATATCTGGGATGGTCACAAATGTTTCACATTTAGACTTCTTATTATATTTGCCATTATACTTTTGTGAATTTCTAGAGGAAATTTCAAAAGATGTTATCATATACCTGGGAGAGAGAGCTTGGGCAGTTGCATAATTGGTTGGAAAAATGTTTTAATAAGGAAAATATTGAAGAATATTTACCTGTTCTTCCATTTATTTATATATCTATTTATGTCTAGCCTCATTCTAAAAATAGTGTGTGGTACTAATTAGGAGATTAAAATTTGACTAGTTAAACTTAATAACTGATGGAAAAAGAAATAAGATGTTGGACAAAAAAAAGAATGAGATAGGGAAAATATATCCAAAATATAAATATGAAGAGTTCTAATTCACTTACGATAAGATATATTGAATTACTCTATGAAAAAATAAAACCTAGCATAAACTGAAGAGGTATCCATCTTAACAAAGTTCTCTTAGCTTTGTAGCTGCAAGAAACACGATTTTCCTAGGCACCCAGGAAATTCAGCATTGCCCCGAAATGCCTCACTATAAAATAAATATATGACAGCAAAGACCCTCGGATAGGTGAGTTATCAATGTGATAAACACTTGTGAAAGACAAGCTTTCTTTACCAAATTAATAAAAACAGAATCTAATCAGAAGGAGAACTTAGTTGTACACTGAATAAAGATTCATGTCGTCTTCAACAGTACAGTATACTATTTTTAAAAAGAGAAACAAACAAGAATTAGCGATCTTATTTGCCCTAAAAATGCTTATTAGATTCTTGGCTTAGCCACATAATGTATGTGCTTTGGTGGAACACACTGTTTGCAGGTTTGGGGGAATGCCAAGAGAAAAAAATTATAATCCATTCCAGACTTGTTGGAAACAACAAAATAGCAACAAGCAATTAGAAAAGTGTGGTTAGTGCTACAAAACTGAAGTAGGTGTAGAATGTTGTCACACACACACACGTATACACAAAGGTGTGTATATATATATATATATATATATATATATATATATGGATGAATTATATTGGTTCTGAACTTGTTTCATTTGTGAATTAGAAAGTAAGGCAGTGGGACTTCACCTCTCCATACTTCCGGCCAATTATTGTCCTACATACAGTAGTTAATGTTAGCAGAATAATTTGTGAGGAACATCTTTTTAAATACAAAGCTAAGCAATTAATTCTTTGTGTGGTGACTGAAGATAGCACCTCCTCCTGGTAAGATTTATTAAGATTTCCTACATGGATTTCATACAGATTTCCTGCTTTGGTTGAAAATACTATTCCTCAACCCAATTTGTTGTTATGCCTCATCAGTAAGCTGATGTGTGATTGGGAAGTTGAGATCAATTAAAATATCAATTAATTACTGTGACTTAGCAAGCCCTATTAAAACCATTTTAATACGGTCCCAAATCTAAGCCTACACCACTGTTTTCCAAACTGTCATCAGTGATCAAGTCCATCAGTAAACATTCCATGTCAACTATCACTCTACCCCCAGAGATGCAAAATATGCATTAGAATATTAAAAGCTTTTATAAATATTTATTTAAAAAACTTGTTTAACTGGGGGTTTCCCAGGCTTAATAATGAAACAGCTTTCAAAGAACAGCTATGAACATGTTATTGGACATGGGAGTTTTGTGGGATACAATCTGGGCACTCATGCCAAATAAAAGCAGTGTGAGAATAACTGTTGCTGGACCCCAAGGTCAAATATAAAGGACCTTTGGAACACATGCCATTCTATAATACAGGCACCCCCTCCTTTCATGGTTATAATTGTTCAAAATAAAGCAAGCATATTGAATGATGTCTGTGTTACCGGGAGGTTGTCAGAACCCTGTAAAGGCAAATTCTTTGAGGGATTTTGTAAAGGAGGAAGATTGCCTTCTCTTATCTTCTGCCTGTGCAGAAGGTGGTTCGGTTGGCTTGCTCCTAAGAGAGTAATTTACTGTTCAGATTAGGACAGTTTTGAGGGAGGACGGCACCATTACTAATTACAGAGACCCAGGGCTGCCCTCTGCAAGCGTGGCCACCTTCTTCTCTCTACAGACCACTGTTTCCTGACCCACTTAGGTGATTAAGAGGATCAAAAGTGAGCCATTTGTTTAATTCCATAGATTTAGTAATGGAAAAAAAAAATCAAAGACTAAACTGAAAAGAGCATTTGCAGCTGCATGCCCTTCTCAGTTGACTGGTTTACAGTTTCTACAGAAAATTCCTTCATCATGATGACAGCTATTGAAATGGAAGATATCATGAGGCATGAAAACAGGGGAGTGAAAAGATGAATGACTCATGGAATAATGGAGGTTTTTAAGTGACCTTTTTAAATGGAAAAGAAAGGGACGCCTGGGTGGCTTCAGTGGTTAAGCCTTTAGACTCTGGATTTCAGCTCAGCTGATAATCTCAGGGTCCTGAGATTGAGCCCCATGCTGCACGTGGAGTCTGCTTAAGACTCTCTCTCTGCCTCCTCTGCCATCTTCTGTGCGAGCACTCTGTCTCTGTCTCTGTCTCTGTCTCTGTCTCTCTCTCTAGATAGATAAATAGATAACTAAAATGGAAAAGAAAGCCAGGAAACAAAGTTCCCCAAAGCTCCCAAATTACGGGATTACTTGGGTTTTGCTCATGAGGGATCATGAGGACAGACTGATGAACTTAGAAGTTGGGTTTGAATCCTATTAGTTGTGCAGCTTTAGACAAATCATTTCTTTAAATCTCTGTCTTCTTTGCAAAATAAAACATTTCATGATACCTCACAGGGTTGAGTGAGGATCGAATGAGGCAGTGTGTATGGAAATGGATTGAGAATCCTAACGGCACTACTCAATCTTGTAATTTTATCTAATGTTTTCCTCTAAATAATTACAGCAGCACCTCTGAAAGTTTCCTGACCGCCCTTCTAGATTTTCTGCTTTTATGAGGCAACAAGAAAATCCAGGCAAGGTATCTCACCAAGTTCTACATTTCTGTTCCTAGGCACCCCCAGAGAGAGATTTTTTAGACGTTTTCTGTATCTGGGGGCATGAAATAATTTCTTTAAACTAGGCTGTAACAGGGAAGCAAAACAAAGAGAATAGTTCCCCGGGCAGACACTAACCTGATAAACGGGCTGTGGGTCCGCCACAGTCACAAGTTAGATGGCTGACGCCATGCGTTCATATCAGAGGGTGGCTCCATTCAGAGGACTCAGCACGGTCCCATTTCAAGACACTTACCCTTCAGACAACATTAATAACCTCATTCCTTGCCAAAACTTTGTGGCTTGTTGTTCAGAGTAAACCAAGGACTCTCTTTACTGACTTTGCTTTAAACAGCCTGATAACATCTACAATAACTTAAAAAACAAAGAAGCTAGGACACTTTGAGTTTAAGTGAACCGATCTTACACATGTTTTCCCTTTTCTGTACCAGATGTGTCTAAAGGACATAACTCTCCTACTCCGCCACTTCCTTGCTCTCCACTCCGCCCACCTCTTCCTCACCAAGACAAAGAAACTTTGCACTTACTTCATTTATTCTATCATTTTCCACTTCGCTTTTGCGATTTTCCAGATCCTGGTGGATATTCTGTATTTTGTATTTTTCGCCTTCCCGTTTGATTTTGTATTTCTATCCAGGATGAGAGTGAGTGATGAGTGAAAATGGAGAGTTATTTCCTTAAACTCTTTTCATGACTCTGGAAGGAGGAAACAGCATATAGTGGTTGCAGCGTGGGAACAAAAATAAAGGACACAAAAGAATAGTTTTGGTTTGAGATGCTGGTAAATACTGAGACTTCCAAAGTGTAATGTCTGGTTTTTTTTTTTAATAAGTGTCATTGTTACCACCTGTGAAAGTTCTGAATGTTAGACTTTTCAATCATCCCGTTAACTACCTAGAGCTAGTTTTTGCAGAATGTTAGAAAAACTCTTTTTTACCTCAGCTTTAGTTTCCTATTAGCCTCGGGGTACTGCCCCTACATCCCTACAGACAATGCATTTTTTTTTTTAAGTTCTCAGGATAATTTGTATATTCAAATAAGAACAAAATAAGGAAATCTCAAAATAATTAAATTCTTTCTCTTAAAAGGTTTATTTATTTATTTTAGTGAGGGAGAGAAAGAACACGCATGAGTGCCTGAGTGACAGGGATGGGGGTAGGCAGAGGGAGAGGGAGAGAGAGAGAGAACCAGACTTCTTGCTGAGTGGGGAGCCTGATTTGGCGGGGGGAGGCTTGATCTCACAACCCTGAGTTCATGACCTGAGCCAAAAATCAAGAACTGAATGCTTAAAAGACTGAGCCACCCAGGTGCCCCTCAAAGTAATTAAATTCTAGTGATAAAATATGAGCCTTTGTGGCATGGGGATTTTTAAATAACTGGATTGCTTCAAACCACTTCCCATCACTTAGGCAAATACTCTACCTACGGGTAGGCTGATGTCTCAGGTTCCATAATCCTAATGTAACATAACAAATTTATGTTTAAGGTGTTGACATTGTCCAACACTGGGAAATGTATCAGGTCCCAAGCTTGGAGTTAGAGATTTAAAAATGAATGAGGCATAGTCTCTGTTTTTCATGGATCAGGATCTAATTGAATAGTAATCAGAGAGAGGAAGACGACATTTAGTGAAGGTCCAGCTTGTGCTGGGTTCTGCAATGTGTCCTTTCACAAAACAGAAAATCACAATGTAGGTATAATACATATGTGCTTAATTCCTGTGTTCAGATAAGGTATTTAAGACTTGGGGAGGTTCAATTATTTGTTTTGAATTTTATAGCACAATGATGAATGACTTAGGTTTAATTAAGGAAATCCATATTCTTTGAACAAAAAACTTTTTCAGAAGAGTAGAGTTGGGCTTTCAGAAAATCTGAACAAAGTGAAAATATTGCTTGTGGTCTTCAAAGTCTTTAATCTATTTCCTGATATCAAAATGTTCTGTACATAAAAGCTTAAAGGGCTGCATTTATAGTAAAAAACCATGCTTAATTATTGTGGGGAAAAAGAAAACTTGCTTTAAATATACAATTCTGAATTTCAAAAATATTCCATAGTCATAACAATATGAACATATTGTTCATAAAAATATTCCATCCATATTTCCACAATACGTGAGAAATTAAAAAAAATTATTTTTCCAAAAAGATTAACATAGCAAATATAATATTGAATGTGATAATACTGAAAAGCAATTTCCTAAGTAACAGTCAATTAATTAGTAATGTCCAAATATTTAAAGCTATAAATCAGACTATTAAACTGTTAAGTAAAACATATTCTAGCCTTTTATCTTGAGAAATAGGACTTAATATAACAAATAAAATGTATGTGTGAAGTTGCATTATTAATATAACTTAAAACTGGCAAATATCAAAGATGACTGTTTTATTCTTGTGCTTGCTTAAATGTTCTGATGATGGGCTAGTAATATTCGGATGAGTGATCACATTAAAACATATACAATTATAAGTTCTTATAAACTTAATACGTAAGATTTATTTTTTTCTTTTAGCAAAACCATTAATTTATTTTTTTTACTGAAATATTTTGGAAATTATGTTAGTTTTATTCAAATTCTGAAATTTTCTTATGCAAGAATCTATTGGATTCAAGCTATCACAGAGGAAGGATTTGACAAGCTAATTAATCTGTCCTTTCTCACACCTGAAATTTTGGCCTTTTAAATCTTGCCCACACTCCCAGTCTAGGTCTCTCTCTAACACAACAGAGTTGTAGTCAGTCGTGTACTGGAACCAGCTCATAGGGGCTTGAGAAAATTCATTCATGGCAACTTCCCCAATTCTGTGGTCTGTGACATCACTTTGGGAGTCTGAAACCTGCCATTGGTGGGAGTATTTATACCTTGGGAATCAGCACATTATACAAAACAGGTTCCCACTATACCTTTGAACTTGTTGTTAAACATCCGAATAGTGCTGGTTATGGGTTGCTCTGAGCATTGGTTCGTGAGTGACAGAAGTGAGCATGTGCCCTTTAACAACTTTATTTTATGCTTGGGTTTGTGATATTCAGAGACCTCTGAAGCACTCTTGCCCCTCTTGCCTGGATCTAAGGGCAACTCTGATTTCATTAGGTTGTTCTTCTCTTTAAAGCTGTCATTTCCTGTAATTCTCTAAGCCAAAAAATAATTTCAGAGAGATTATGAGTTTTCCCCTCCAGAGAGACTATACATTTTACCCATATTCATCCTATAACAAAAAAAGTTATGTTGAGCACCACACTATGAAATAAATATCCTTTCATAGTCTAAATTGATATAATGTTCTTAAATCTGTTTCTTCTTTTTCATGGTTACTCGAGAAATTTCACATTACTGAATATTGATGCAATTAGAAAACAAAATAAATTGGATAAAAGTACCTAAGGAAGTGAGAGAGAGAGAGAGAGAGAGAGAGAGTGTGTGTGTGTGTGTGTGTGTTACTAAAATGGTATTAATTGTTTAGCTCTTAGAAAGATGGATTTTAAACTTGAAAAGATTCTTGATTAGTAGAAAGAAAGATACTGATAAAAAGATAGAACATTATAGGAAAAATAGGACTGGTCAGATTAGCTTTGTTAAATTACACTTACGTAGTATGCTAAAAAATGAAAAAGTTCACCATATAACTCTTGTTTTAGATAATATAAAAAAGACAAAGTAGCTTGGTTGCCAGGAATCCAGCATGGTAATTAAGGACTGATACATAAAGCATAGAAGGAATCTGTGTAACTACCTAACACAAAACAGATCTTCCAATGTAGAATTATTTCCATCTTGTTCTTTATATGATAAGTATATGCTTAGACCAGAGCCCTGTCAACTCTTATAACATTCTCAACTATTCATACATTTCCCTCCAAGGCAAATAGATTAGTAATTCATACTTGGGCTTCATGAAAATACGATCATAAAAAATATCCTGACATATGTTGACTATCAAAGCTAGGTACTGTATCTTTTCCTCCCAGAATGAATTCAGCTCAGTTGATTAAGTGTGCTAAATATACTGTAGAGTTTACATTATAAATTAATTTAGTTCAAAATGCTTTTCTGTGCATATGTTTGTTTTTAAAAATAAGCTTGAATAAAATGATGTTCTGTGTTTAAACGTTGGATATGAAGGGAGTGTGTTCTCAGTTTTGAATTGGATATTTGTTTTCACAGTTGAGCAGGAAGCTATTATCATTCTATAAGAAGCAGGGCAACTTTAAGGAGTAGAGATGTTAGGAAATAGAACAGAATATGCATTTGTTCCTTGGTTTCCAGTGTAGGAGAATGCAAGGAGCTATGTAGTTGTAAGTTTACAAAAGTTTATAATGCCTATTTGCCCAATCTTACTTTGCAACACCTATTTACTCAAAATTCTGTCTATCATCTTGATCATTTTTCCAGTAAATTACTTGGTCTAGTGACCAGGGACTTCAGGAAGGACTTTGCCACGGGCTTCATGACATCCAGTTCCAATCAGAGTTCCCCATATGGCATCCCTTCCAGTCACGAGCACTATTTCCACTTGTCTACCTGCTTAGTGCTTAGTCCTTTGTCCAGTGTCACGTGGCCTCATGCAAATCTCTACCAGACACTTGGAGATGATCATTGTGCAGGGCTCATACCTTCAGCTTTTTAAAAAAGGAGGCACTAGAGTAAAGAGTGACAAGGGAAATGAGTGATGATTTGTAAAATGTCATTGCAAGCCTATTCTATAGCCCTAAATGTATGATTGGACTGAGATAGAGAAGGGACAAGGTGTAGCTACCTTAAGTAAAATAAAAAGAAAAGAGGTAGTGGAGAGGAGGCATGGGGCCAGTGAACAGAGAAAATAATCATGAAAATAGAATTTCACACACAAAAAATCATGGTTTATCGTCAATTTTTCGTGACTGAAGAGGTATCATTTCAGATTACAGAAATTTGGGATGCCTGGGAGGTTTAGTCGGTTGAACATCCAAATCTTGATTTTGGCTCAGGTCATGATCTCAGGGTCTTGAGATCGAGACGTAGCGCTGGGCTCCGGACTCTGTATTTAGTGTGGAGTCTGCTTGTCCCGCTCCCTCTGCTCCTACTTCCACCTGAGTGTGCTCTCATTTTCTCTCTCAAATAAATAAATAAATAAATAAAATCTTTAAAATAAAGAAACAAAATAACAAAAATTCTTTTAACTTTTAGGCATTGTTAGAACTATAGAAAATAATTTGGGGGGTCATCTCATAGAATATTACTTCTTATATATCTGACACATTTGTCAATAATAAAATAATTTTTTATTTTATTTTTGTTTTTGTTTTATCTTATTTGTATTTATATTTTTTATTTTATTTTATATTATTTTACATAATCTATCCTGATTATACCATTTATTGATTTTATCCCCTGACATTTTCCAGATAAGAGAGGACTGGATCATCTGCTCACGACGTCCAGGTCTTTGTAGCTGTTTGTAGTGGCTGTTGTAAGGGTACTGTCCAGATCAGCTCTTCCTGACTGACACTTAATTCTCCCGGCTGTGAGGAGCATGGGAGCCTGATGGCTGTCACCTAAGTCCTTCTGTGGGAATGGCCCACAATGGCCAATAAGAGGCACCTCACTGGAGGGCTCATGCCAACTCCTTGTCCGCCTCCCAGTGAAGGTCCAGTCTCTTTGACTCCATGGGACAACATTGAAGGGCCACAGCTCCAGAGCTCCACGTGGATTTGGTCCAGCCCTTGTTGAGATTCCATCACGTTTCACTTCCCCTCTCTGTCTGATTTCATTTCTTTCAATGCCCCAGTACATGGCAATCCTAGAAAACCACCCAAAACTCTGGGTTTGGTCAGAACCTTTTGGTCAGAAGACCAAATCTCTGATTTGGTTTGATTCTCTTGATGTACATCAGGTGAAAATTTGATCTTACACAGTTTGATGTGTTCCTGCTCACTGGGGCTGACCTTACTGGTCTAGTCACCTATATGGCTCTAGCCAGGCTCAATCCGTGAGTTCCTTACATCACAGCTTTTTAAAAAATATATACACTCTTATATAATCACTGCTCCCAAAGTGTGATTGTTATATTAGAGGGGCTCTCACAGGCTGTGGCAAAGCTAGCTCTTCTTCAATCTTTAGGTATGTATACTGAACTGCATTTACCCAACATTATGGTGAATTTCACTTTGGAGCTTTTGATTTTCTTTCTTACCGGCAAACCTTAGATCACACCATGAGAATCCACTGTGGGGGAAGGTCTAGGGTAATATGGAACCACCAAAGAATAGGTGTTCCAGGTCTTAATCTTTTTCTTCTGGAATGTTTTTTGGGTCTTATTAAGATTTGTCTAATTCCCTTCCCCAATTATGAAGCCGGTAAATTCAAAGGTATTAGAAGAGGTGGTCTCCACTAAGCCACAAATGATCCCAATACACTCTATTCAGATCATTATAATCAAGAGGGAACTTCCAAGAATTGGGGAAGAAATAGAGAAAATCTCCTTGGAGGTGGGTTTTTGTTCATCCACATAAGCAAAGAACAAGCTTGCAGCATCCATCACAAAAAAAAATAAAAGAAAATAAATAAAAATAGTATATAAGCTCTCCTTTCTAATAACATTCATTGCTGTAGAGAGGAAAGGCTAAATAAAAGTAGTACTGATGATAAAACTTAAATTATTAATGACGGGTATTTCTCCGTTTATCATCATTTATTCATTAGAGATTTTAAAAATCTGTCCTTAACAGCTTTAATGGGATGCTTATAAATTTTTCTTTTGCTAACAATACACATATTAAGACATATTCTTCCCCCCCCACCCCGAGTCTAGTTCTCTATATAAATGTTCAATAGTTTTCAGATTTGTGATTCTGGAGTGTTTCGCATATCTCTCCCCATACCCCATCTTTCATTCCTTGTATCACTTCTAATATCCCTGGGCTTTGCCTCTGTTAGCTTGCTTAAAGAGCTACCTCCTAATCCCATATAATCTGTTGGACTTAACTGCAAGACTTTTTCTTTTTTTCTCTTATATATCCTGAAGGTTTTTTTTTTTTTTAATTTATTTGACAGAGAGTGAGAGAGAGAGAGAGAGAGAAATCACAAGTAGGCAGAGAGTCAGGCAAGGAGGGGGAAGCAGGCTCCCTGCTGAGTAGAGAGCCCGATGTGGAGCTCGATCCCAGGACCCCAAGATCATGACCTGAGCCAAAGGCAGAAGCTTAACCCACTGAGCCACCCAGGTGCCCCATCCTGAAGTTTTAATGTAAAATCTCTACTCCTTTTCAAACTTTGGCTCTCTCTTTTTGGAATTATAACCAGTAGAAGAAACTTGAAATTCTAGCAACTTGCGTATACTAGAACATACCTTTTTGTGAATGTAAAAAAACAGTAAAGATATAAATGAATATACACTGGTATTTCACAAAGAAGGAATTTTTAAACACATACATGTTCTTTCTCTGCTTCATGTGCATATTGTTAATTTTGTGTGAAATACTCTTTCCTATTCCATCCACCTGTATTCCACAGCCTGTATTTCTTTGGCTCTCTTTACGAACCATCTCAGCATTGTGTAGATGTTATTATGATCACAGCTACCTCTTACATTACTTGTTTATTTTTACTTGTCTTTGGGATTTTACATGACTCTGGGATTCTTGAAATCAAATCTATGCACTGTGATACATAGTCACCTGTGTATTTCCAGTGTGTAGCCCAGGGCAGAGTATAAATAAGATGTTCAGTGAATGGTCTTGAACACTTGAATAAAAGTCTGATTACAACGTGAGAGTCTATTTCCTATTATTTTGCAATTTTTCAAGATGGGTTACATTCTCATGATAACAAAGGGCACATAAATGAGAGGAAGTCATTCTGATTTAGTTGATGATAAATATTTTTATTTTAAAAACACTAAGAATTATCCAGCTGATGGAAAAATAACAGTTGCATTGTTATTAATAAACCAACATCTTTGTGCCGCGTTTGTTGTTGCAAAACCCTACCCACAAATCCATCTACAGAAAACATTAATTTTGGAAAGGCTACTAAAAGAAAAATGATAAATTACTGAAGGGATAAAATCTAAAAACCCACCCCCTAGGTGGGACATTTTTTTTCTTCCAATTTATCCAGATTCAGCTTTATTGTGAATTAATCATTAACCATCAACCACGGCAAGGACAAGCGTCAAAAGAATAGGAAAAGAAAGGAGCCTATTAAAACAAGTTCCCTGGCAAGTGGGTGGGACACTGAAGGTTGGTAGTTTCAGGATGAAACATGTCTGGAGTCTCCTCTAGATATTTCCCAAGAAGTTCCACTGCCCTCTCACAAGAGATAGTTGGTGTGTAATATTGGTCCAGAATACTGAAAGTCAGGAAGGCATCACAGCCATGGGCAGGCTGTAAAAGGAGTCTTGACCTATACTGCCAGGCAGTCCCTGTAAGAGAGTGCGAGACCCTCATGCTCATCATAGCCGGCCAGGAGGAGACCGACATGATATGGGGTCTGACTTTGAAGACAGCCGGTCACGTTTCAACGTGTGAAATTAAGTGCTGCTATGGGAGACCGTTCTTAATGATTTTGCATCTTATAAAGTGGCTCATTTTGCTGAATATGTTCTGCAAACTGTACTGTGTCCCCAG
Source organism: Mellivora capensis (assembly GCA_004024625.1). Lineage (NCBI taxonomy): Eukaryota > Metazoa > Chordata > Mammalia > Carnivora > Mustelidae > Mellivora > Mellivora capensis. Next base: position 46,330 of record PISX010007834.1, read on the forward strand.
CCTCTCTAACACATGGGAGTAAGATTTCGTCACTCCTCTTAAGCATCTTGTCTTGATCGTCCTTCATCTGGACAACACTGCTAGTGGCCACTTGGTTGGAGGCGAGAAGGCCTTAGTCAGGGTCCTGGATGAGGTACGCCATAGTGGTGAGAGGCCAAGAGGACGGAGCATGGGACTGGCCAACTTCTCAGGCTCACCAGTGAGCCACAAGGGGCACCTTTATGCTCAGGAATTCCCTAAGAGGAATTGTATTTATATTTTTACAGATGTTAATGCATTCCTGTACCTAGAAAGTAGTGGATTTGTGCATATCATGGCTTTTGAATCCTCAGGCTTAGCTATGTACCCTGGTTTTCCTGCTCTTTCAAAGGGAGGATGGATTGCAGCAGGGGAATTAGAAGCTAAGAAACTGAAAACACATGCTTGTCTTCCAATGGGATTCCAATCCCTTAAAAAACAAACCTGGGCTTCATCCTTATGATAATTCTCTACATGAGCCATGGGCCACAAGGTGTAATCCTACATCCCTCTTTAGCTGTGATGAGACAGTGTCATGTGTTTCATGGCAAGATTCAGGAGACTCTTGCTTGGCTGTTAAATTTATTTTAACTGAATGATAGAATTTTATAACTGGAAACAATGTTTATATCATTAAACTGACTTTCTTGTTTGATAAGTGAATAACCAGAAATCTAAAACTGTTTAATGACTTACACAGGATTATAGAAATGGAAGCAAGTTCAGTGCTCTTTCCACTATACCAAGTTGACTTTATCAGGTAAGTTTTATTTCCCTTTAAACATCAAGGAAGTCTATATTCTTCAAAAGCTAGTGTCTGATTTTATTAATTATTCCTATTATGGTCAACATTTTACTTTCCCCCTATGTAGGCAGGACAATGCCACCTGAAGATGTCCATACTCTAATCCTTAGAATCTGCAGTTGTTACCTTAGAAGGCCAAGGGGTCTTTGCAGATGGAATTAGAGTTATAGACTTTAAGATATAAGCTTGTTGGGTGGATCCAATGTTATCATATGGGCCTTTGAAAATGTAGGAGGAGGGTAGGATAGTAAGAGAGATGAGATAAAAGAAGAAGAGAAAAGAGACATCTGAAACCCCAGAAGAGTACCATTGCTGGATTTGAAGATGAAGGGAAAAAGGCATGAGCTAAGCTATACAGATAGTCTCTAGAAGTTTGTAAAGGCAAGAAAACAGATTCTCCTGTAAGCCTCCAGAAAGAACACAGCCCTGCTAACATCTTCCAAACTTGTGAAAACATGAAGCAAGGGAACCAACCGTGCCCAAAAACTTCTGGCCACCAACTTTGTGGCAATTTGTTACAATAGTAATAGAAAAATTATACATTCTTCCCCATTCCATTCATCTTCTCCATTTCCACAATCTCCTTAAAATCATCATTACCATTATCAATTGTCATCATTATCACTGTTGCCCCCTTTTGTTGATTGCCCCTTAATTAGGAGGTCCTGAGCTTAGTGCTTCAAATTCATTGTCTCTGATCTTTACAACAATCCTAGCAGGTAGACATTATGAAATGAGGTGACTGAATCAAGCAATTTGTCCTAGGCCACAAAGATAAGAAGTATAGGGTCCTAGAGAGCCAGCTCTGGATGAGACATTTCAACTTCATAGGTGGGCAAAAGTGAAAATACTGTATTATTTACTTCTGCTATAATTTCCTTATCAGGGAAGAAGACTAAAAAAAAAAACCCTTTGAAATGGATAAAGTCATGCTGAGGCAAGTGATTGTTAGCAGGGTTTAACAGTAGAGTAAAATAAAATATGTGTTTATAGACAAGAAACTTAAAAAATGTTTTAGCCATAGATATCTAAATGAACATAGTATTTTGAGCAATCATATGGCATTAGAGGATACAATGTAGTAAACATTCCATCTATAAGCCTAGAGATTATTAAGATTAACTTTTGTGATTTTGCAAGAATCTTTTGCTGCTTAGATGCAGAGATTTTCTGATCTCTTCATTAACTGATCTAGTATTAAGTTCAAATTAGCTAAGCACTGTTATGTGTTTACATCATCTGAATTGATTGGCTGAAAATATGCATTCTGGTCTTAGAGTGTTGAAACAGTTAAGAATATGCAGGGACTAGATGCTTACCAAACACCATTTGCTGACATTCTAAATCTGTAGATTGCAGGAAGGCCTGGAGGCTGCGTGAGTCTGGGTTACCCAGACTCATTAGGGCACCCAGTGTGAGGGCCAGTTGGAACCCAAGATGTAGGCAGTTTTAGTGGAGTTTTGAAATGGGACCTGGTGAACATCCTAGAAATCAGGGTGAGTGTTAGAAGGAAAAAACAAAAGATAGGAAAAAGACTCATAGAACACACATACACACACACACACACACACACAGACTGGTAGAACAGATCTAGAAAAAAGACAGAAAAAAGACTTTTAAAAATAGAAGCGTCAGGAATGATACCTGTAACTTAAAAAAATTTTTAAAAGAAGTTTAGTGTTTTAGGGTATAGAGGTTAGGATGAGTTAAGTTAAAACCAAAGAGATTTTAGGGTAGTTCTTTTTGCCCCACCCCATTTTTAAGGCATTTAATCCTTCATGCAAGATTATCAAGCCAACAGCTAACTTTTATTGAGCATTCACTAGGAGAAAGTTTAATTGTCTGACCATTAGTTGATACCATTAGTGAACAAAAGAGCTGGGATCTGGTTTTAATTCTTCCTGATATCCATTTGTTTTTAACTGCTACACCACAATTTTGAACACATGTAGAATGTATACTCGTGTCTGGTCAGGATGATTAAAGACTTTCATTTATGTCCTGAAATCCTGAGTCTAGGCCCATGAAGTACTGAAGAAGAAAGAGAGCTTAGGGCCATGTTCTTACTACCCTGGACAAAGATAAATAAGGCTCATAGTCAGATTCCTTCTCTCAGATTTCTCTTGGAAATCCAGACATCATGTTTTTCAATGTCTGCATAAAATGGAGAGAAAGAAGGGTAGAGGATACAGAGAGTTGCCACAAATATCCATTCTTTCATTTGTCTTTAGCAATAGAACATCCAATGTTAATCTGGATGTCAACGTTCATAGCATTTTAGCTTTTGTAGCTCTTTCTGCTGCTAGGTTTATGTGATTTATGTGATTATACTTGAGACAATGAAATAAAGAGGGCAGTTGTGTGGAACTTCTAAGAAGGTTCTTAGAGGGTGCTAGAACATTGGAAGGAATACCATGTTGGTCCTTTTGTCATTACTTTTTCCTGCTGCCTGGAGCAGGCATGATAACTGGAGCTCCAGCAGCCATTTTGTACCATGAGGTGACCTTGAGGATGAGAGTCAGAATTCAGATTCTGGAGCAAAAGTCTAGGGGACTCCTAGGTTACATCAGTACTGGGCTTTCTACCCTGGACTTGAGAGAAATTGATTTGATGATCATTGAGAGTGTTATTTTGGGTTTTCTAAAAAAGTCAAGATATATCACAACCAAAGACAATAGCTGCATGAATCAGAGTCCTCATAAAAGCAGACAGGATTGGACATGTAAGAGGTTTATGGTGGTAAAAGTCAAGGTCTGTGGAGAGAAAAAAAAGGGGTGGGGAAGGAAGCCCTGGAAAAAGAGTCTCCTTTGCAGGGTAGTTCTACATATGTTTTGGCCAGACCAAAACTGTCCATCTCGGAAGTCCTGCTTCCCTCAAGTACAGGCCTTCCCAAGTATCCCTCCCAGGCACGGGCCTGCGGTGGATCCAAGTATTTGGCTTGGAGCAGTAAGTGCAGTGGTGGGTTCAGAACACAGAAACTAGTCATTTGCGTCACACTTTCCAAAGAAGAACTGGTTGAGGTGCATTTTCATAGCCACCAGGATGGTTCAGTTTTGATGATGTCTGTTTATGTGTGGACTCCTCTTACTCAAAAAATATTCTTAGAGATGGGAGTGGTGAAAAACTGCCCCAAAATATTTTAATTGGGACAACACAGAAACTGTGTCTTGGTGCATCTTGTTACAAGTGTTTGTCAATGGTTGGGGGTACCTGTTGTAGGTTGAATCCATTTTGGAGTAAGAAAGCATTCCTTCTGTGGTTTCTCCCAGTTTGGAAAGTAAATGGGAACTCTTAACATAGATTCAGCCACAGCTCGTCCAAGGCTGGATGGTGGAGAATGCTAGTCTCACTCCTGCTACATCGAAGTCTGCCCAAGGCTACAATTCAGAGCTACCATTAAAAGCAACCCACTGCCAAAAACGTCAGGTCCATGAATGCACTACAAAGACTATAAATGGAAAATGTGCTTTTCCTATTGACTTGCTTGTATAAATAGCTTAGAGATGTTTTCCAAGTGCAAATCCCTAACACTTTAAAAATTTTACTTCACCCAGTGGAAAGAAAATACTCATTAATAGAACCACAAACCTCAGCTTTTTGGCAGGAATTTTCAGCTCATTACATGGTAATTAATACTAATCTATATGCTAAAAGAGTAAAAAAAAAATAACCTTTTTTCTTTGTTCCAATTTTTATACTGCTGTTTTGCCAGACAGCCAATAAAGCTAAAATAGAATCCTTTGTGTTTTTTTCTTTATGAGGCTATAATGCAAATGAAAAATTTCATGCTTGTGTTGAAGAGATCTATACATTTTTAAGGTCTTGATAAAAATTTGTTATTTTTTAAAAAAGATTTTATTTATTCATTTGAGAGAGAGATAGAAAAATTACAAGTCGGGGAAGGGGTGTAGAGAGAGGGACAAGCTGACTCTCCGCTGAGCATGGAGATCATGACCTGAGCTGAAGTCAGACACTTAACCAACTGAGCCACCCAGGTGCCCCTGTTATTATGTTTTAAATTACTAATGTCTCTACAATACATTGCAATAACTCTAGACCCAACAACTAATAACAATAATGCAAATAGTAGCAGATATCCAAAGTCTCTTTAAATGCTCTTTTTAGATATGGCTTTATCTGGACTAGATTAATTAATCATGTGATCACACTAATGGATTATATTTCATACGCTATCTTGTATCAGATACATCAGGCTTATTATGGAATTTAAAAGCATGGTCTCTGATGATTATTCTAAACTAAGCCACACAGAATAAATAGGAGAAAAATAACTTGTATCTCAAAAATGTGAAATACAGCATGTTTTTGTTTGCATTTCCACATTCATATATATATATTTTTAAACTGTAATAGCTTGGAAGAGAGGAGAGAAAAGATTTATCTTTTATTTTTCTTAAGATCTCAGGAAATAATGCTGATGATGACTACAGTGATGAATAAGAAAACGATTAAGTAAGTAAACAAAATATAATGATAGGAGAAGGATTGGTTGGGGGGGAAACAAGCTTTAAACATTACTATGAATGAGGTATTAGACACTGCATTTATTGTGAAGTTAAATTATGTAGATATGAAATGATATGACATGCATATTAAATTTTCATTTTATGCAAGTTGAAATGGTATAAATCTTCCCAAATTAAAAATTACTCAAAATATTGTATATCTACAAAGGTTAAGGGGTTGGTAAAATGTGTTTTTGCTATTGACATGCTGTCTGGAAACAAAACATATGTCATCCTTTGTTAAGATTAAGTTTGTTCCTACGACAAATTTGAGTTATGCCAAGTCTTCAGGAATATGTCTCTTTCAGGCATTGTGACTGCTATCCATTGGGTTTGGAGGATGCCTATTTGAAACACAGTTATGCCCAGTGAGGGTTTCTCAGTCCAGTGAGGGAGATGGAAAAGTACATAGGTGACCTGATAAGGTAAAATATTAAATGACTGAGGCACATGCAGACTGTTTCCAAAGTGCAGAGAAAGGATACCTGACCTAGCTTTAAAGGCAGGTGAGTCATCCTAAAGCAACTGGAGCCTGAGTTGGTTCATATACAGGAGTGGAATTTAGCTTGAAAAATTTTTGACTAGGGGGCACCTGGGTGGCTCAGTGGGTTAAAGCCTCTGCCTTCGGCTCAGGTCAGGATCCCAGGGTCTTGGGATCGAGCCCCGCATCGGGCTCTCTGCTCAGCAGGGAGCCTGATTCCTCCTCTCTCTATGCCTGCCTCTCTGCCTACTTGTGATCTCTGTCTGTCAAATAAATAAAATCTAAAAAAAATAAAGTTATAGTCATCAAAATAGTATGTTACTGGCATTAACAACAACAACAACGACATATAGACCAATGAAACAGAATTAAAAGACCAGAAATAAAACAAAGTATGTACAGTCAACTAATATTTGCTAAGGGATCCAAGAATACTCAGTAGACAAAAGACAATCTCTTCCATAAATGCTGCTGGGATAATTAGATATTAACATGTAAAGGAAGGAAAGTGGTTCCATATCTTACTGCATTCAGAAAAGCTAACTCAAAATGTATTAAATAGTTAAATTAAGACCTGAAACCATGAAA